>JBBPBX010001838.1:41839-97134 GCA_038048925.1 Garcialebias charrua | reverse complement strand
AAAAACCCTAAGTAAATTAAGGAGGGCAGCTTCAGTTCTTGTTGCAAGGTGTTCCAGATTACAGTTCAGGCCGCACTGAGGGAACGCTGCAGGTAATGATGACCCGAGAGCACACGCTGTAACTGCACTGACGACGTGACATGTGGGAGGACCTATAAGATGGTAGCCGACCAAGGAGTGATTTATAGATGAAAATGAACCAGTGTGAGAGCCTACATGTAGATAATGATGACCAACTGACCAGTGAGTACAAGGTGCAGTGATGGGTACTGTAGCTACAACCAGTTATGAATCTGATGCTACATCCAGACCGAACGCCTTTTCAACGGCAAAAAAGCTTGACACGCACGCAAGTGGACGCACTGGACCCAGTGGTGTCCAGACCAGAACGTGAAATTGCGGCGGCGTGGCGGCGGGGGGGGTGTGGGAGGAGCTTACCGGTATACCGAGTTCCTCACTGCACTCCGCCAGGCAAGGAGCTTTTTATTTCTGTCTCTGTAGAGCAGACTTGACTGGTCGTGAAGGACTTGTCGCGAACACACAGCTACAATGAGTTTCTCTTCCATAGTCCATGACTTCGCGGGTTTTTTCTGTGTCCCACAAACAATACGTCACATAGTTGCGCAATACCCCCGTCCCCTCGTTTCCGCGTCACATAGCGGACTCCCCCTTTCTCCTCCACCCGACTCTCCCTGATTGGTTGGACACACGCGTTCACGAGTTTGAACGGCGAAATCTTCAGCATGGTGAATGCGTGGTTTGGAGGCTGACGCGGGTTCACGTGCACGAAAAATGCTTTCCAGCACGCTCAACACGCACGTGACGTGACGCCCGACGCCAAGAGACGCCTGGAGGCGCGTCCATTGACTTTGCATGTAAACCGGACGCTCCTGCAGTTGAAAACACGTTCGGTCTGGATTCACCATTAGCGCATCATGGTAGACAGCATCCAACATCTGCAAAGTGCTGACAGGGGCATTCATGTAAATAATGTCACCATAGTCAATGGCCAGTAGGAAGGTACCAGTTACAAGGCGTTTTCTGGCATTCAGAGTTAAGCAAGATCCATTTCTGAAAAAGAAACCCAGTTTTACTTTCAGTTTCTTTATCAAGTTTTCAATTTGTGGTTTAAAAGAGAGATGTGCATCAACCAAGATTCCCAAGTATTTGTAAGAATCTACAAACTCAGTAGGAACACCATGCATGGATGAGATAGGAGGAAGAGTTGCTGGCACTGACTTTCTGTTGTAAAACAACATCCCTTTGGTTTCGTCAGCATTTAGCACAAGTTTGAGGTGGAATAAGTTTGAATGATGTTGAATGCAGACTGTAGAAACTGGAAAAGCTTAGCAACTGTGTTAGCTCGGCAATAAACAACAGTGTTATCGGCATAGAGATGCAAGGATGCATCAGGAATGTTTTGATCTACATTATTTATATGGATTGTAAAAAGAGTGGGTCCTAAAACTTAGTATTGTGGCACACCATTGGTGACCGTTAGCTAGATGAAGTACCATTAATGTCAAACACATTGTCTCCGACCTGAGAGATAGTTTGAGAACCAGCCAACAGATGTGATCTGAGAAACCAATATCAGAGAAAGAAAATCTGTCCTGACATGGAAAAACACACTGATCGTATTTACATATCCATATTTGCACTTTTGTGTTGCGTGTATGCCAGGTCGGAGATCATCGTTCCATCTAGAGTGTCTCAGGAGACACTCAAGACCAGACATCTCCCAGAAGACAACCGTCCCCTTGCATCTTGTACATCAACAGGTGCTAATCAAGAAAATTTTCATTTTATGATTATTTTATGCTGATATTTTGGTGTAACCTCCTTTCCGCTCCTCTGTTCTCGTTTCTCCCAGGCTCTGGCCGTAGCAGGGTTGAGTCCTCTACTGAGGAGGAGTCACTCACCCACTCTCTTCAGCCGGCTGTGCTCCATACCTCCAGCCAGCTCCACAGGTACATAATCAAAATCAGCAAAAAAAAAAAAGTTTGGATAAGATTTTTCCACAAGGCTAAAATAAATCAGAAACACCAGAGCAAGAAAGTTTGAAGCACGCCATATTACAGCATTGCCGTAGTTTTTGTTGAGATATGTTTCTAATCCTGATTTCCCTTTACCAGCTCAATGTAGTGATGCCTCCTACCAGCGAGTTCCCTCTCTGAGGCTAGAGGGCGCCAACTCTCATGAAAAGCTCAACGCAAGCTTGCCTTCTGTCAACTGTGGGCCCTGGTGAGACTCGGTACATTTCTGCAGCAGCTACAGATAAGCAGCAATGTTTTTATTGAACAAATGCTTTGGCTACAGGTACAGCGACAGTAATGGGAACAGCCCAGTATCCAGCCCCAGCCCCCCGCCGAGCAAGTTGGTGTCCGGTCAAAGAGCGCAACGGCCGGTGTCGCTAACAGTGCCCTCCCTTGTGAGAAAAGACTCTGGCTCGCTCTCTCACGGCAGCGCAGGCAGTCTGGTGGAAGCGGTGAGTTTTAGTCTTGACATAGTGTTTGGATCACAGCCAGCCTCATACCATAACAAGAAAACCGTTCAAAATCTCTAACTCCTCTCTGCCTTTTTCCATATCTCCTTAAGGTTCTAATATCAGAAGGTTTGGGTCGTTTTGCCCAGGACCCGTCGTTCATCGAGGCAACCAAAGCCGAACTGGCTGACGCCTGTGACATGACCATTGAGGAGATGGAGCACGCGGCCAACAACATTCTCAACAGCAACACAACCACAAACGCCACATCCGGCACCTCGTCCAGCTCTCAGCACAGCCCCAATGGCAGCCTCCCCTTCCACAGAGCAGCAGCAGCAGCAACACACAGAGACCGAGCTGTCAGCTTAAGCCCCGGAGAAGGCGGGCCCGAGGCCGGAGGAAGCAGAGGCTACGTCCACGGGCCGTCCTCTATAGAGGAGCGGCAGGAGCTGCTTGCCGGCGGGAGAGGGCAAGAAGAGGAGGAGGAGGAGGCAGGAGGGAGGGAAGAGAGGCGTCGCATAGGTTTGGCTGTGATTGCAGGAGTGCTGCAGAACAACAGCGAGCTTTTAGAGGATGAGGATATGGAGTGTGTGACGAGCTTGTAGGTGTTGCCTCGTTGTGTCTGACGAGCGAACAGGCCGCTCTGACATCATCAGAGACCGACGGCCCGTCAGCGCTGGCTCACAGTGCCGCGGCTGGCTCTGTTCGTCCCCACGCCTCACAGACTCTGTCGCTCTGGACAGTGGCGGCCAGCGATGCAACCTTCAACACATGGACATGACTCCGTTGGCTTAACCGGGTCAGGATGTGTGTGAACGTTTGCAGTGAAGTATGTCAGACTCTATTTGATCTGACCGAATGCCGGTGTGTGTGTGTGTGAGAGATTTTCTGTGTTTGTACTTGTGTGTGTGTGTTCACCACACGTGTCTGAGTGTGGCTCTAAAGTGCCTCACAGTTTTATCATGTCCTCAAAGTGTGAAGAAGCAGAAGGTAGAGACAAGCAAAAACAAACGCCTGACTAAAAGAAAGGTAAACTAAACACAGTGGCAGGAACTCCTTTTATGGGTTTCCTTCAAAAGATATCAACGTTTTCATTTCCTTTGCCTACTTTGGCGTGTTATTGTTGTTTGTCTGGCCGCCATGATGCCAGGTTGGGGACAGCAGACCAGCTTGTGCAGGCGTCGGTTAAGGGTTACCTTTTAGCCAAACCCACTTGAGGTCAAAGGTCAACTCCTTCTTAGCTCATCGACGATGAAGCGCTGTATTGTGTGGAGCAGGGGCAAGGCGAACCCTGTTTGAAATCTCGTTTCTCCGCCTCTTCCAAAGCTACGGAATCATGGAGCACAGCCCTGCCAGCACTGGAGTGGAATTACGGTGGCATGCCACCACCCAGCCATGTGGGGGCGGTGGAGGGGGGTCTGAGGGATGGTTCAACAGCAAGAAGAGGGCTGCTACAGGGGGACACAGGCAGAGAAAGACACTTACTGGCCAACAGGGAGCTAGCTTTTATTTTATTGCTTCCAACTGGTTAGTAGGACTCCAGCAAGACTCGCCTCGTCTGTCTCCTTGCTCTGGCTCCACCCCCTCCGCCCTTTTCTTCGTTTGGCCACACCCATTTGCTGCCCCAAACAGGAAATGAGAGGAGCGTTTGATGGCTCAGTAGCAACAGCAAGCCCTCTTCTCTGCCTCATACCTCACTGTTCCTCGCTCCTTTCTCTATCCTTCCTCCCTCATCTTTGGCTGTGTCACCATCACTCACTCCTCATCGCTGGATTTTTTTTTTTCTTTCTTTTTCTTCTTCTTTTTCAGCACTCGAGGAGGCAGGGCAACCTAGACGGTAGAGGAGAGGAGAGAACAGGAATGATCGATTGAAAAGAAACGTGACTCCGGCCATGGGGCCACACCAGATCTGCTGTCAATCAATCTCACTTCCTTCTCTAAGACCCTCCTCTTCCTCTCCGCTGGGATTCCTGTTGGATTTGCTGCCACACACTATTTCTACAGACCACGCCCACTATGTATTCAACAGTTCAATATTGTGCAAAACTGGCTAGCCATGACTATTTTGTTTTTATATTCATGACTTTGCTGATTTAATTTATCCTTAATTTGTTTGCACAACTGGGGTGCTGGTCTTATAAATGTATTTTTTGCTCAATTTATTTTAGGACAATTTTAAGAGGTTTTAAGTATTGAAGCAGGGCGTAGTGTGCGAGCGTGCATTCGAGGGCATATTTGTGCGTGTCTGCATTTTAGTACAAGAGTGTGTGAGATGGCGTGTTTCTCTATCTGTATGCACCTTTTACAGATTGTATCTATTTATTTATTTATTTTTTCCAGAAGAGAAGAAAAAAAAAAGTGTGAGGATGAGTGAGTGGTTTCTTGTGTATTCTGAAAAGCTTATTTTAAGCCTAAACAGTTAAGGTAGCATTTCAAGTATGTTATTGTTTGTGTGCGTGTGTATGGGTGTGTGCGTGCTGTAATGGGCCTCCTTAACACAGGGTTACCGTGGACAGGCATGCTTCCAAAGCTTTGTGATTTCTTTAGCACGATTTGTACTTTTTTTTTTAAAAACAAGCTGCAGGGTGAGAAGTCACTCTTTCTTTGAATATTAGCCATCGCAAAACTTTACTTTACCGCCCGATTCAGATTAGTTTGTTCTGCAACAGGATCAAAGTGAAGACTACATTTCTGCACATCATTAACCAGAAGGTAGAAAACTTTATTAGCAGTTGTTCCTTTTTTTGTTTTTTAATCAGAAGCATCGAAATTTTCACTGCCACAGTTTGACGCTTTGTGACAGAGCCGGTGGGGTTTTTTGGGGGGAGGGGGGGGGCTCCTGTTCACTTGGCTTTATCACGTTCATACAACGTAACATTGTCGTTTGGCAAACGTTTAAACTCCACATAAGTAATTAGGGCTGGTGTACTATTGCTGCAAAATATCAAACCTCCTTGTCTTAGTCTCATAATACAAAACTTTTTTTTTTTTGGTCATTAAACAAAAAAATATTTATTTTTTTTACAAATTGTAGTGATTGCTGGAAAATCAAGGAAGGCTTTTGCAGGAAATTATTCATCACATGTGATCGTTGTTGGTTTAAATTGAACTAAATTGGCTAAAATTCATACGACTGTTATCTTTAAAGGATAATTATATTCTGTGGGGCTTTTACTTTTTTCCCTCCTAATAAATTCTAGAAAAAGGGGTCTGCAACATGTGGCTCTGGAGCCAGATGTGGCTCTTTGGTACCTCTGCAGCGGCTCTTTCAGGTTTTGACAAAAACTAAAATAAAACTGTATTTTATGTAAACTATTACAAACAATGAAAATGTCATTTTCAAATATGTGAAGGATAGTACAAATACAAGGCGTAAAACATGTGGACTACATCATGCTGGCAGTTTGTTAGCCACTTCAAGTCGACTTCCAGTCTCACCGCGTGATCTTTCTCTCAAAACCACCAGAATATTTTGAAACATCTTTAAGACAAGCTGCTGAGAAGGATTATGATGAGTAACTTTGATAACACTAAGAATAAAACACAAAAAAACAAAGTCAAAGTAAATGAAAGTATTTATTTTTCTTTAAAAGTGTAGTTGGATATCCAACAAATTGGCCTAATTTTATACTGTTTTTAACTATATGCTTTAAGTAGGATAATTAATTCTTCAACAATTAAAATAATTTATATCGGCCTGCAGAGTTCAGCGTTTAAAAAAAATAATTATTACAAATTATATAGTTTTTCTTTCTTTATGTGAATCTGGCCTTTAATTTTGTATTAAAATGTAAAACTACCAATACATTTTAATAATAGTTAGACATTTTTTGTTTTATAATATCACCCCCACTGGCCAGAAAAGCCATCTCCAACAACCGTGTAGTGGCCCACGGGCCACCAGTTGACAGTACACAGCTGTAGCAGGTTTTGCAGCTCTGGACAAATTGTAATTACTTAATGGAGTGGGTTAATTAAAGCAAAGTTGGGGGAAAATGTCTCTTTTTATTGCAAAGGTTGCAGACCTCTGCTCTAGAAGATTATATTTTTACCAATTCACTTAAGATAATGTTGATGCAAGATGCCACAGTTCAGTGGTCTCACTAGTCTCTGTTAGCATTCACAAGTATTCCTATTCAATGCAGTATTGTTTTATTATTATGTCGACAGTTTCACAATTTAAAATGAAAATAAAAACATTAGACAAATAAAGTATTATCCTCCAAGTAATTTGGATGTGTTTCGTGACACATTTCTATGAACTAAACTATTTTAAATGTGTAGAAAGCCCTCACAGAAACACAGACAGGCCCATACGTTCTTTCTTTGGTTTAGCTCTAATTGCTCCACATAAAGCAGAGCGGGTTTGTGGCAGGGAAGAGTATGCATAAACACACTGCCATATACCCTGCATCCTGTGCCAGGAACAGACTTCTGTCATTATTATGCAATCTAAATGTGAATGTTGAGTGTTGTTTAAGTGGCGTTTTGTGGTTACCGCAAGAAAATCTGTTTTCACTGCCCCCCCAACAACTCCATCACAGAGATATATTTAGCATTTCTTTAAATTGTTCTGATTTGAATTCATCGGGAATCTGGCAAGCGCTTAAGGATATTTGACTGGATGTTTGTGCACAAGGCAAAAATAGGACTTCAATTAAAAGCTGCACAGTCTAACTTGTTTGTAGACATGGAGACTATTAGCCCCAAAATTCTCAAAAGATATGTAGACATGTGAAATGTATTTGCTGTAGCCAAGCAGCTGCCCGCCTGGCAACTACCATGAATGTTCTTAAAGCCGATCATAAACCACATGAACGACAGCAGTAACCTGCACGTCATCTATCTTCAACACAAATATGTCGCCTCTATTTATCCTAACATGGGTCAGACATGTACGGAGTAACCCCTGCATAGCAGAAGTGCCACACCAGGTCTGATTTGTGTCTCTGAGAATGTCCCACCACCCACTGAGGAAAAAAACAGAGCTTCGCGGTGTCCCCGTGTGAAGTTGAGCAGCATTGCAGTTTTTAATGTGATTTCTTGACTAGCGTGACTTTTGAGGTGTTGTAGTATAATACATGCGGGTGTACGGTACTCCTGCACAAGATATGCAAAAACAATGCAATAACTATAACTGTGTATAAAGTTCCCGGAGAAGTTATATACATATAAAAGTATTAAAGGAGATTTAAAGTCATGAAGATGTTTCATTTTCCTGTTTCTTACCTTTTTTTTAAGTGGACTCAGCGGTTCAACAGTAAAACCCGACACATCCTTGAAATCAGGTACGTCACAGAGCAGTTTAGTGAAGATGTAATTATTGGGATGTGACCTGAAAGTGGCATTTTATTTTTCGATTTACACGAGTAGAGGCAGAGCAAGAACGACATTCAATAGTTTCTTGTCTGTTCCAAAACTTTTCACATTCTTTTATCTTGTTTTGTTCCTGTTTTTTATTTAATGGTTTATCTCCTTGGGACCTAGCATCAGTATTAAACGCAGCTCACGTGCTGGTTATAGGCGCACCTGTATTTGTTCTTGTTTCGTTCTGATCAGGTTAAGTGTTCACATTTTTACAGTGTAGCCTTTTTCCATTTAGTGTTACGAGCACTGTTTTGCATCGAGATTTCTTCTCTTCGTACGTTTTTGACGTTTTACGGCAGCAGGGAGATATTTAGAAGAGGGTTTTGCATATCTTGTGTCTTATGGGCTCCTATTTATTTCCTAGCCTTGAACCCTGAGAAAGATGGATATGAATGAATTAGGTAATAGACTTTGTCACTTTGTCTTTAACGCTGTCCTCAGCTTGCAAGAGGATGATCTGATAATGGAAGTTTAATCCTGAAACTTGTGTATTTATCCCTCCAGCCAGTAAAACTTTGTTTGATCAGTACTTATTGACGGATGAGCGTGTGGTTCGTTTATGTTTTGTGTGCTTGTTAAGCGGCAGGCACCAAATTAAAGCTGCGTAGCTGTTCCACTGGAAATCCATGCCTTACACCTGTATTTGACAAGTCCGTCCCATGTGTCTTTGTGTGCATCTGTTGTAGCATCGCGTCCGACCAGTAAGCTGCACCTGCATTCATCCCCACCTGCGCAAACTCAACTAAAGTCGCTCCCTCTGCAGCCAAAACTGCAGCTTAAACTGAAGTAATCTCAAATGAGAGTAGATTGATTTTATTTATGGGATGGATGACAATCTATTTAGTGGATAATAATGGGAAGAACAGCTGTTGGATGAAGAATGTCTTTCTTTTTATCATGTCAGGGTGGATTAAGTTCTAACATGGTCAAGTATATATTCAAGTAACATTTCACATGCATGGGTTGCTCTCTTTAGTGATACTTATATAACTGATTATATCTTTTGTCTCACCTCTAGCTGATGATTGTATATTTTTATAAACTATATGAATATATCAAAAATGTATACAAATATAGAATATTTAATCCCCAGAATTTTAGGATGAGGAAAAAAAACAGAGGACCTATGGGAATGTGGATTTATTGGATGTGTGTTTTAAGACCTGCTGACAAGAGTATGAAGTCCCACTTCTGTAATTTAACCAAAAGCTGAATTAATGTCAATCTTTTTTTGCCGGAGACAAAGCATTGTGTTAACACATAGAAACTACACATTTTAGCATCATTTGGAATACAGGTAGTCCTCAACTTACGACCTAGATCCGTTCCTACGTGGCGGCGTGAACCGATTTTCGGCGTAAGTCGGAATATACGTACATACTGCACCATATACATATACAGTACTGTATTACCAAGCACTTAGCCTATCCTAACACAGTACCCTACATAATTATCAAAAAACACATAAGTTTGGGAGCCATAATGAAGGGGAAAAAGAGTTTATGGCCTACTAGGATGCTGGTGATGCCGTTCTCCTCGGTCCATCCGCTGTACCTGTATTCCGTTTTCCGTTTACGATGTAAAACCGCATTCAAAGTACAGTACAGTATTCCTCCGTCGCAGCACCGTGTAAAGTATATTTTCCGCTGCTGCTTTACATTTATGACGTAAAACCACGTTCACAGTACTACAGTGCAGTGTATTCCTCCACCGCTACGTTTACGACGTTAAACCGGTGCATCTGCCGTATTCCGCATTCCGTTTACGACGTAAAACTGCGTTCACAGTACTACAGTGCAGTGTATTCCTCCACCACTACGTTTACGACGTTAAACCGGTCCATCCGCCATATTCCGCATTCCGTTTATGACATAAAACTGCGTTCACAGTACTACAGTGCAGTGTATTCCTCCACCGCTACGTTTACGACGTTAAACCGGTCCATCCGCCGTATTGCGCATTCCGTTTATGACGTAAAACCGCATTCACAGTACTACAGTGCAGTGTATTCCTCCACCGCTACGTTTACGACGTTAAACCGGTCCATCCGCCGTATTGCGCATTCCGTTTACGACGTAAAACCGCGTTCACAGTACTACAGTGCAGTGTATTCCTCCACCGCTACGTTTACGACGTTAAACCGGTCCATCCGCCGTATTGCGCATTCCGTTTATGACGTAAAACCGCGTTCACAGTACTACAGTGCAGTGTATTCCTCCACCGCTACGTTTACGACGTTAAACCGGTCCATCCGCCGTATTGCGCATTCCGTTTACGACGTAAAACCGCGTTCACAGTACTACAGTGCAGTGTATTCCTCCACCGCTACGTTTACGACGTTAAACCGGTCCATCCGCCGTATTCCGCATTCCGTTTATGACATAAAACCGCGTTCACAGTACTACAGTGCAGTGTATTCCTCCACCGCTACGTTTACGACGTTAAACCGGTCCATCCGCCGTATTCCGCATTCCGTTTACGACGTAAAACTGCGTAACTTTATTTTTATTTTTAAGGGGGATGTGTCGTAACCACGAAATGTCGTAACTCGAGACCGTCGTAACCCGAGGACTACCTGTAGTTTCAGCCTTTAGACTGCATGCAAACATGCAGTTGGCTAGTTTTCATCAGCACAACCCACTTACTCGTCTCTGCTGCTCAACTTTCAAACGCAGTTAACGGATGTGTCCCCGTTTAAGTGGAAATAAACATGCTTGTATACTATATATGATCTGAAACCAAAAAAGCATTGATACAATAAATAAATAATGAACCAATCTCAAATGTTCCTACTTCTTGTGCTACGCTAATTGCAGTGAAATCTGACCAAAAGGTGCCCCTTGTTTAGCTTTTTAAATAGGATTCAGAAAGTCATTCTGCAAGACTAATTTCAATTGAAATCTACTTTAAGCGCCAGACATGGTTTTGCTTGTTTCTGTTTTGTGAAGATGTCTTAATTATGTCGGCGAACCAGCGGCCTGACAAATGGGCTCTGGTCATACTGTAGCACTGAGAGGCGCCTCTCTCTGGAAGTAATCCTACATCAACAAAATACATTATCTTAACTAAAAGCCAAAAAGAAAGAAAGAGAAAAACACTTCTATAGTACTAGATTTTTGTCGGTTTTGAATGATTAAATTTGTGTAGCTTCTATGTTTTTCTTCCAAGAGTGAACTTGGAGGATTTGAACCACATCTGTGAATAGAAATTCAATTCATCTGCATTTTTTGCAGACTAGGAAGCAAAAAAAAAAAAGTACAGTAGTTGAGTCTATGGCCAGTTTCTTTTTGAATGACTGAGGTTGGATGTTACATTTTTTTTGGACATTAAGAGCTCCAAACAGGCGCGGCTGTTTTTGTGCATTAAAAGGAATTTTGTGTTTTTACGTCTTTATGCAAAATCATGTTGGATTTTTCCTGGAAATGAGCTTTTAGCAGAACTTCTTGTGGCAAAAATGGACCTTAGGAGTAACTAACGGATAGGATTCTAGCTTTAATGATTAGGGAGAATAAATCTGCTTTACCGTATTATTCAGACTATAAGGCGCACCGGATTATAAGGCGCATTAAGCAAAACTAAAACATTTAGACAGATTCTTGAGTGCCGTGTACCACATAAAATCGGTTCGAGGTCAGTAAGCACAACCAGAATTGATACACAAGGCGCATCGGATTATAAAGATTATTGATTTTTGAGAAAATTAAAGGAAGTGCACCGTATAGTTTGAAAAATACGGTACATTAGTTCCATTTGAACCATTTATCCGCCTAAAAATGTGTTATACAAACACAAGAACCACTTAAAAGTGTGGCAGTTGTGCGTTTGCCATGTACTACTTTGCCATTTTAGAAAGGCTGGAGAGCATTTTCCCTCAGATCTTTTCATTGTTGCTAAAGAAGCGCTTTATATTTTCTTGTAAATCAATGTTGGTCACGTTTAATCCTGACACAAATATTTGAAGATTACTATTTTGAGTATAGATTTTATTATCTTTTCTAGATAAAGGTAGATTAGCTGGCTGACAAAGAAATCTAATTGAAACTCTGATTCTCTTTTGTTTTTCAAAGAGAAACACTTGTGTTTTTCTGTTGTACAGATGTTATCATCCTAATGATAAGGGCTTTCAGGAAGAGAACAGAAGGTAAATGGTGGACTATATTATTAAATATATGAACATAAAGCAAGTAGTTTATTTTAGATATGAAGCAATGGAAATATATCTAAATTATAACACGGTGAAGGGCAGTTTTGTACATGATGCTGCAGTCTGACGGAGAATTATGAGGTTATTAGATTATTTATATGGAAGAAATGTGCCCGGATCAGGTTTTTCGATGTTGTGAGCTGCCATTTTCTCTGTTTGACGAAGAGTACAGATATTTTTCTGGTTTTATCATCAACACGACACTTTTGAAGTTGAGGAATGATCCCTGATGAGTTTGCTTTTGTTTGCTGCACGACAAAGGCAGACGTGCATTTTATTCTGCAGTTGAGTCCGGATTAGGATGATATTCGGAAGGTTTGAGAGCATAATCTGCATAAAACTGAAATGATGCATTCTACTTGCATTTAAAATGTTTGATTAAAGTGTGCATTAAGCAGCTGTGTTATATAGTTTTTGATGGGAAGCTCACCCGGAACAGCATCTTCACTGAGCATATGATCTGTGAGGAGCTCTTCCTTTTTACCGGATGGAAGATGTTTGCTTTCCCAGTTAGAACCAACATGTGGATTGGTGACTCACTCATTGTGTAGCAGCACAGACATCAGCACCTTTATATGAATACTTTGAAGGCTTCATGTTTTGCCCTTGTTCAATACGATTATGCAAAAACTACATTAAGCCCCAAATCAGATCCGACACAAAAATATATATTTTTCTTTAAGAGGAATTCCCCATCTAAAGTCTCTTTGATGACTATTCATGTCAAGTGTTTCTAACAGGAACTCTCTGTGGGAACTAATTTAGAAAATTAGACTCCGGAGATGTGGCGGCAGCTTTGCAATGCAGCACAGGTTCTCGTCTTCAACAACTCGTCCTCATGAGAACCATGAATGTTTCTGCTTGCATCTGCCTCCCCTCTCCAATTTCACACACAAGAGCTAGTTCACGTCGCACCATGAATGATAATTATCTCTACAAAGTCATTTCTTGAATGTAGGACACAGCGATGCTCTTACTGAGGCCTGTAAAGGTCGTTTTGTTCTCCCCTTATTGTTTTTGCCGCTTTGATTTCTGCCAAACTAGACCTCAAAATTGTCCCTTTTTAGAGCACAAATAAGTGCAAATTAATTTGTCTTGTGCGTCTGTGTGAGCAAATGCAGCTTTAAAGCACGACAGCGTCATCACGTCTTGTGTTCAGCAGCAGCTCCATATTTAGAAGTGATTAATGAAACGGTTTTTTTCTTCCTTTATTGCCGGAGTGGATGACAGAGCTGTGTGATTCTCTGTAGTGTCTTATTGTATTTGGCTACTACTCATGCAAAGTGTTAAAAGGGCCATTATTAACATGACTGAGCAGTTTTTTTTTTGTTCCTTAAAATTTAATAATCTTATGTTTTGGTGGGAGGTGTTCACAGAGACCAATTTGTTGTAATATTAATGGCGCTACTGTTAAATGTAATATTTAATAACAGCACTAATTATGGTCTAAATAATGAATTAGAGTGTTAAGATGGTCTAGTGGCAGGGTTTTTGACTACGGACCCGGAGGACGCGGGTTCGCGCCCCGGCCACTACCCAGCTTGGGGTGTCTATGAGTGCACACCTATTTCTCCAGCTCCCCGGGCGCTTTCGGGCTGCTCACTGCACCACCTGGTAGGTGGTTGGGTTAAATGCAGAGACGAATTTCGTCTGTGTATGGGAAACATACGCAGATGACAGGAATAGACATTATTATTATTATTATTATTATTTATTGTGTTTAGCTCTGGAGGCAGGTGGCCATTTTTATTTTTATTTTATATTAAACATAAGCCACTCCCCCTCTACTACAGGGGGGATTTAATTGGTTCTAAGGTTGCTAAGCAACACTGGCCCATCACTTGTTTCCTCAGTTATTCTGTTTGGTAAGAACTGCATGATCTCTCAGTTGACACGCCCTTCTTTTCTTTTCTTTTTCCCCCCTTTGTTTTATTGCATTTCATTTTAGATATTAGAAAGGGAAAGAATACAAATGAAATAAATCAGAATATTAATTCAATCACTTTTTCTACTACTATTTTCCATAAAAAGTGAAATAAAAAATGCAAAAAAAAAGTTAATTTGTAAATAAGTTATGTACAGTTTGTATCTGTAACTTGTCAGTCTGTCATTGGTGACAGAGTCTGTCTTGCTTATAACGCACGCTACCAGTAAATAAATAAAAAAGGAAAAAGTATATTTAGACTGTATGGTCCCTTGAAAGCAAGTTTTAAATTAATATCTGATGTATATTCCTGTAACATTGCATTTTTATCTGAGGAATGATGTTATTAAAAAATTGCAAATAAATTGCATTTCCTACAATTGTATTTTCACTGTGTTCCAGCGCCTCACACACACCTGTCACAGGTAGGTATTACTGAGCCTTGCAGGCTGGTGGATCAAATGTTTACTTCAGAAGTCTGGTGTATTGAAAATGTACTCAATAAATATTTTTTACAGTGCATTGATAACAAATTAAATGTGTCAACATTAAAATAAGAATTTCTATATAAAAGTACTTTAAAAATGATTGATCAAAACATTACTGGAGTTCCTGTTTAAGTATAGTTTTGACACTGGTAAAAATACTTCTTTCAGAGTTACGCTCTTCAGGGTCACCACAGCAAGTCATCCTCCTCCACCTCACTCCAACTACCTCCATGTCCTCTCTGCATCTATATATCTTCTTTGTCTTTTTCCTGGCAGCTGCATTTCTAACATCCTTCTACCAATATACCCACTGTCCCTCCTCTGGACATGTCCAAACCATCTCAGTCTGGCCTCCCTAACTTTATCTCCCAGTTGTTCAACATGTGCTGTACCTCTGATGATCTCATTCCTGATCTTATCCATCCTTGTTACTCTTAAAGGTTCAGTATGCAGTTTCTGTAGAACTGCAGCACTTAGAAATATTTTCAACAGGCAAAGCATTCTGATCCCTCCCCCTCAGAGCCATATGTGGCTCTGCCCCCTTGTGGTCTGTTGAATTTCAAATTCAAGCTCTGTTTTTATTGGCTGATTCAAATTCAAGCTCTGTTTTTATTGGCTGATTCAAATTCAAGCTCTGTTTTTATTGGCTGGTTACAAACTCTGTTTTTATTGGCTGGAAAATGGCGGGTCACCTTTTCTTTTTAGAAATGCTTATTTACCACCTGGAGAAGCAAGGGGACAATATTTTTTTTAAATTTTTTTCAGAGATTACCTGGCTAACATCAGTCTGTCAGGAGGTAGTGACAGAGTGAAGAAATATGTTCATAAAAAAAGCTACATACTGCAGCTTTAAGGAGAACCTCAGCATCTTCATTTCTGCTACTTCCAGTTCTTTCTCCTGTCTTTTTGTCAATGCCACTGTCTCCAGACCATACAACATAGCTGGTCTCACCACTGTCTTGTAAACTTTTCCTTTGACCTTTGCTGACACCTTTTTGTCACAAATCACTCCTGAAACTTTTCTCCATCCGCTCCATCCTGCCTGGACTCTCTTTTTCACCTCTTTACCACATTCCCCATTTTCCTGGACAGTGGACCCCAAGTACTTGAAGTCCTGCACCTTTGTGACCTCTGCTCCTTGTAGCCTCACTGTTCCACTGGCCTCCCTCTCATTCACACACATGTACTCTGTCTTACTACGGCTGACTTTCATTCCTCTTCTTTCAAGTGCATACCTCCACCTCTCCAAGTTCTCTTCCACCTGTTCCCTATTCTCACCACAGATCACAATGTCATCTGCAAACATCATAGTCCACAGGGATTCCTGCCTGACGTCGTCTGTTAGTCGGTCCATCACCAGAACAAACAAGAAGGGGCTCAGAGCCGATCCTTGATGCAATCCCACCTGCACCTTAAAGTTATCTGTCACTCCTACAGCACATCTCATCACTGTCCTGCTGTCCTCATACATGTCCTGTACTGTACCAGTCTAACATACTTCCCTGCCACGCTAGATTTTCTCATGCAATACCACATCCTCAAAGCCAGGGGTGGGCAATTATTTTTTCCATGGGGCCACATGAGAAATAGAAAATATTGTGGGGGGCCGGGCAAAATGACATAATTCAATACTGCATATTAATAGTATTTCTTTATTAAAAGCAGTAAATATCATTGTTTAGACAAACTGGTAAAAGTATTAGTTATGATTAATCAACAAAATAAAAAGCATGAGTGGACATTTTTGAGGGCTAACGTTGTCTTGTGACTTGACAACAATGCAATCATGCACATTGCGCATGTCTTGATTTACATATTGCATCATTTTGTACGTGAATTTTAAAAAGACATCAAAATTAAAGCAATGCAGTCCACAAATGAGGTAAAATTAGAAACTATTTTTTTGTTGTAACTCCCCTTACGGGGGCCGGTCAGAGTCAACCAAAGGGCCGCATGTGGCCCTGGGGCCTTACAATGCCCAGGTCTGCTCAAAGCCAATATGGCATCTGTGGTGCTTTCTTGGCAAGAAACCAAACTGCTGCTCACAGACGCATCTCATCTAATTCTAGTTTCCACAACTCTCTCCCAGATCTTCATCGTGTGGCTCATCAACTTAATTCCCCTGTAGTTGCTGCAACTCTGTACATCACCCTTGTTCTTAAAAATGGGCACCAGCACACTTCGTCTCCATTCCTCAGACATTTTCTCACCCTCAAATATGCCACTGAATATTTGAGTCAAAAACCTCACTGCCATCTCTCCAAGACATTTCCAAACCTTCAATGGATCAGGTCCTACTGCCTTCCCCTTCATTATTTTCAGAGATTTCTGAACTTCACCCTCACTAATCTCTACCACTTCCTAGTGAACAGTTTCTATGACCTCTACTCTTAATCCTCGAAGTAATCCTTCCATCTTCCCATTACTCTCCTCCCTTGTTAGAACATTACCTTGTTAGAACATTACCATTCCTATCTTTAATAAATATAACCTGCTGCACATCCTTTCCAGCCTGATCCCACTATCTCGCCAATTGGTACAAGTCCTTCTCAACCTCTTTAGCGTCCAGCCTCCCATACAACTCATCATACACCTTCTGCTTTGCCTTAGCTACCTCCCTCTTTGCTCTACATTGCATCTCCTTACAGTCGACATTTAGTGGACTTTAACCCGAAAAGATCAACATGACTAGTTTTTAAAGTTCAATTCATTTCATGGCAGAAGGCTAATTACAGCACTTCACAGAAAAGTTAAAGATATGGGGTTGCAGGCAACAAAGGACAGAAATCAGCAACTGTGACTGTCTGCTTCAACCAGCAGGGGGCGACATTTAATATTTTACATATTTTGTTGTTTGTTGCACAAGATTTTAACCCAAAAATACTCATATCCTACAACAGTTTCACACTCCTGGCTCAAATTAAGTGACTCAGTCACCATTTTAACACTCGGAACAACTTCAATCCTAAGAGAAATTAAAGAATAACTTTCATTTTGCTATGCGAGGTTACTGCAAAGAAAACATAGGATACGTTATTGGGAAAAAAATCACTCAAATTTACTGAGAATAAGCATAAAAAGAAGAAACTATGGTTTATGAGTTGTCATATGTCTTTTCATATTTCCAATCTGGGAGAATTCTTTGTCACAATTAGAACACTTGAAAGGTTTCACCCCGTTGTGGCTAAGCGCGTGTCTCTTCAGACAGTTCAGAGTGATGAAGCGTTTGGGGCACTCTGTGCAGAGATATGGACGATCTCCTGTGTGTGAACGTATGTGCACAGTTAGGTGGCTCTTGCAGGAGAAACCCTTCCCGCAGTGGATGCAGGTGTAAGGCAGCTCGCCCGTGTGAGTCCGATCGTGCAGCCGCAGTTCCGCAAAGGTCAAAAACGCCTTCCCGCAGGTGGTGCAAAGGTAATTCTTTTCCCCGCTGTGCATCTGCATGTGTCTTACAAAGCCATTTTTGCTCAAGCTTTTTTGACAGATCTTGCAAACGGTGAAGGGACCGTCGTGCACACATTTGTGCAGCTTGAGACCACTACTGGAGAGGAATCCCTTGTTGCACTGGTTGCAAATGAATGTTCGTCCTTTTTTGTGAATCCTCCGGTGATAATAAAAGCCAGACGTGCTTGTGAATCCCCTCTCGCACTCAGTGCAGTAGTGGCGAAGGCTGTGCAGCTTCACATGAGTCTTCATCTGATTGGGATATTCAAAGACTTTCTTGCACGTGGGACATTTAATTTCTTCTTCCGTATAGTTTTTGCTCACAGGTCGCACACTCAGAAACCTTTTATCGACCCCGGTTGGCTCTTTCCTTTTTCTGCGGCTCTTCTTTTTGGAGCCGTCCTCCTTCTGCTCCTTTTCCAACTGTTTTTCAATGCTGCCTTTTTGTTTGCCTCTCCTCTGCTTGTTTACGCTGAGCTTTTGTTTCTTACGTTTAGTCTTTAAGCCTTGGCTTTTTTGCAAAGAACTGCTTTTCAATTTGCTCACTGATTTCTTTTTCTGAACGAGAGCGGCTTTCTGGTGCTCACGGATCATTCTCGGTTCAGGCGGTGTGTCTGGAACCTTGGAGGAGATGAACAAGCTGGATAAATTGCCTAAAAACAGGAGGGGAAAAAAAAAAAATTCAAGACTGGCTTAGCAAAGAAATTTGAAAATAATTTTGTTCTGCAACAAACCTGATTTACTTTTTGGCATCCACTCATCTGAGTCGTCCGTGTCAGCGATGCACTGATTTGAATCTTCCAAATCCTCCAATGCCAGCGGCAGCGACCCTTCATCGCTGTCATATTTATCACAATGAGCCTCAATGAACACTTCAGCTGGATTAGAGAAGGCCAGTGTGGACAAAATTGTATCCTCGTCATTGCTTGGACAAGCTGTAATAAAAGAACATCTTATAACAAACAAATAATGAAACAATGTTTTTCTTCTTGGTGAAAAATGAGGGAAGACATCGCTGTTCTTACCTGAACTGAGGGTCCCCAACTCTCTGTGATGAACCAGCAGCGTCTTCAGAGCAGATGGTTCAGATAAATCATGTTTAAACTCTTCTGACGCAGATGTTTCAGAGAGCCAAACTGTTGTCTGTAAAACCATGACTAAGTATGTGAAGCTCACTTAAAAGGCCTCTTAGCAAAAGTACAAATTTTCCCTTACGACATTTTATATTATTCACCACAAAAATATTCCTGCAAGTCCTCACATGACACAACCACGCAAACTTAAATGGACTACCTGTTGCAGGTTTGGTGTGGGCATCAGCTCTTCCAGTCGAGACAGAAACAAAGACACAAGCTGCTGAATCCTTTTGTTGTAAACAGAACCGTAGTTCTCGGGAAAAACTTTCTAAACACATCCAAATGATCAGATTTTAGTTTTTGATTCAGGTTAACATCTTATTCTGTTTGCTACGGTTGGGGAATATTTAAAAATATGAGAATATACATGAGAAACTATATTAACACAACTCCACGTGCTCAATTGATGAAAAATAAATAAATCTTCTTGCTTTAAAGGTAAGTGAATTGTTCACATGCAGACTCACTTTGAAGAAGAGTTCCTTTTCCAAGGGAACATTTAAAATGTTCTGCACCAGGCTGGCAAAGTTGCTATAACAGGTTTTGAGAATATCCTCAGTTTCCTGCTAAGAATACATAAGTCCCATTAGTTATGTTGGGGTTTTTGGATGTGTTTGTGTGTGTTTGTGTGTTTTTTAAGCACCACAATTTGACTGCAGGTGCTCAGCTCAACACAGCAGGCGTAGATTTGATCAAGGTGGCCTTGGATGTTCTTCAAGTTGGCAACGCCATCACCACGACACAGCTCAAGAACCAGCTGCAGCAGAGTAAAGATGGGAGAGCATCAAAACAAAATGTAACAGAGCAGACAGACACAAATGGAAGCATCTGAGAGGGAACATGCAACTAATGTGAACTGCGAGTAAGAATCTTTTTGAATAGTGTAATAAATAGCAGACAAATTTTAGAAATTCTTACAATCTATGATGTGAATAAGTACAGTATCAAACAGGAATCCTGATGTGTAAAGTTATATGCATTCCACTTTCTTTACCTAAATATTTTCATAATTTCTTTGAGTTTAATTCTTATTACTATTCATACTCTACAAGAAGGAGGTATGATTTACATAACCCCTTCTGTAGAACCATCCATCCATCCATCCATTTTCTTCCGCTTATCCGGGGTCGGGTCGCGGGGGTAGCAGCCTAAGTAGGGAGGCCCAGACTTCCCTCTCCCCAGCCACTTGGAGCAGCTCCTCTGGGGGAATCCCAAGGCGTTCCCAGGCCAGCCGAGAAACATAGTCCCTCCAGCGTGTCCTGGGTCTTCCTCTGGGTCTCCTCCCGGTGGGACATGCCCGGAACACCTCACCAGGGAGGCGTCCAGGAGGCATCCTAACCAGATGCCCGAGCCACCTCAACTGGCTCCTCTCGATGTGGAGAAGCAGCGGCTCTACTCCGAGTCCCTCCCGGATGACTGAGCTTCTCACCCTATCTCTAAGGGAGAGTCCAGCCACCCTGCGGAGAAAACTCATTTCAGCCGCTTGTATCCGAGATCTTGTTCTTTCGGTCATAACCCAAAGCTCATGACCATAGATGAGGGTGGGAACGTAGATCGATCGGTAAATTGAGAGCTTTGCCTTTTGACTCAGCTCTCTCTTCACCACGACAGACCGGTACAGCGCCCGCTTCACTGCGGACGCTGCACCTATCCGCCTATCGATCTCACGCTCCAGTTTTCCCTCATTCGTGAACAAGATCCCGAGATACTTAAACTCCTCCACTTGGGGCAGGACCTCCTCCCCGACCCGGAGAGGGCACGCTACCCTTTTCCGGCTCAAGACCATGGCCTCGGATTTGGAGGAACTGATCCTCATCCCGGCCGCATCACATTCAGCTGCAAACCGCTCCAGCGAAAGCTGTAGATCACGAGCTGATGAAGCCAATAGGACCACATCATCTGCAAAAAACAGAGAAGCGATTCTAAGGCCACCAAAACGGATCCTCTCAACACCTTGGCTGCGCCTAGAAATTCTGTCCATAAAAGTTATGAACAGAATCGGTGACAAAGGGCAACCTTGGCGGAGTCCAACTCTCACCGGAAACGAGCCTGACTTACTGCCGGCAATGCGGACCAAGCTCTGACACCGGTCGTACAGGGACCTAACAGCCCATATCAATGGGCCTGGTACCCCATACTCCCGGAGTACCCGCCACAGAACCCCCCGAGGGACGCGGTCGAATGCCTTTTCCAAGTCTACAAAGCACATGTAAACTGGTTGGGCAAACTCCCACGCACCCTCCAGGACCCTGTTGAGGGTGTAGAGCTGGTCTAGTGTTCCACGACCAGGACGAAAACCACACTGCTCCTCCTGAATCCGAGGTTCGACTATCCGACGGACCCTCCTCTCCAGAACCCCTGAATAGACCTTACCAGGGAGGCTTAAGAGTGTGATCCCTCTATAGTTGGAACACACCCTACGGTCCCCCTTTTTGAATAGGGGAACCACCACCCCAGTCTGCCAATCCAAGGGAACTGCCCCCGATGTCCACGCGATATTGCAGAGTCGCGTAAGCCAACACAACCCCACAACATCCAGAGCCCTAAGGAACTCAGGACGAATCTCATCCACCCCCGGAGCCTTGCCACCGCGGAGCTTTTTAACCACCTCGGCGACCTCAGCACCAGAGATTGGAGAGCCCGATCCAAAGTCCCCAGGCTCCGCTTCCTCAGTGGAAGACGTGCCAGTAGGATTGAGGAGGTCTTCGAAGTATTCCGCCCACCGACTCACAACATCCCGAGTTGAGGTCAACAGCACGCCATCCCCACCATAAATGGTGTTGGTCGCGTACCGCTTTCCCCCCCTGAGACGCCGGATGGTGGACCAGAATCGCCTCGAAGCCGTACGGAAGTCATTCTCCATGGCCTCTCCGAACTCCTCCCACGCCCGAGTTTTTGCCTCAGCAACCACCCGAGCCGCATGCCGCTTGGACTGCCGGTACCTATCTGCTGCTTCCGGGGTCCCACAGGCCAAAAAGGCCCAATAGGACTCCTTCTTCAGCTTGACAGCATCCCTCACCGCCGGTGTCCACCACCGGGTTCGAGGGTTGCCACCACGACAGGCACCAACAACCTTGCGGCCACAACTCCGATAAGCTGCCTCGACAATAGAGGCGCGAAACATGGCCCACTCGGGCTCAATGTCCCCCGCCTCCCTCGGAACGTGTTCAAAGCTCTCCCGGAGGTGGGAGTTAAAGCTCCGTCTTACGGGAGACTCTGCCAGACGTTCCCAGCAGACCCTCACAATACGTTTGGGTCTGCCAGGTCTGACCGGCATCCTCCCCCACCATCGGAGCCAACTCACCACCAGGTAGTGGTCAGTTGACAGCTCCGCCCCTCTCTTCACCCGAGTGTCCAGGACATGCGGCCGCAGATCAGATGAGACGACAACAAAGTCGATCATTGAACTACGACCTAGGGTGTCCTGGTGCCAAGAGCACATATGGACACCCTTATGCCTGAACATGGTGTTCGTTATGGACAATCCATGACGAGCACAGAAGTCCAACAACAGAACACCACTCGGGTTCAGATCAGGGGGGCCGTTCCTCCCAACCACACCCCTGTAGAACTGTAGAACCACTGTTGCTAAATTTTCATTCATGCATCAGGGTGTTGTGCTGTGGAACAGTTTAAAACAATTACCGTAAGTGAATCATGTACAACATTATCTGCATTTAAAAGAAAGTTTAAACAAACTTTATAGATTTTCTAACACATTCGTTTTTATTCATCATTTTAATATTTTTGACTATTTAAGTTTATTTAATATCAACTATTATCTTTTGCGTCTTTTATGTAATTGTGTGTGTTTAAAGTAAGATGTAAGTTTATGTATAAAGCTTTTATGATTTTCTTCTTTATTTTTGTAGAAGGGGGGGTGCACTTGTAAGCCCAATTAGGGTTTTTATGACCTCTCCTGCACATTTTTTTTTACTTTTCTTTTATGTGTATTGTTTCTTTTTGTGCAAACAAGAAAACAAACAAACATGAAGCACAAATATCCTCATGATTATTATCCATGGAAATGGTAAGATTTTTAGACTAATGAATCATCTCGTATAAACAGAAACAGATTGTTGCAAATATTAAATCGCAATCATAATAAAATACACAGTCGCAAATGCAGATATTATTTCCAGCACTGATTTTAAAAAAGCAGTATTAATGATTTTACAACAACTAATACAAACACTGAATAACCTTTATGACAGTTCAAATTTCTTGATTGTGACAAATCAAATGATGCCAGCCCATATCCAGAGTCAGAAATAAAATCTTGACATTGATTTGTGACATTTCCGTACCAAGAGGTGGAGGAAAACGTCCTGTTGGGTCACAATGAATGACATGCTGGACAGGGTCAGTGAATGCACCACGTGAGAATGAGCAGCCTCACCTTTGCTCTCAGGCCCAGCATGAGCTCTGCCTTCTGCCTGGGACTGAGAAGCTCCGGGACCATCTCTGTTACCAAACTGATGAAGTCCAGCAGCTTATCATACTGCAGCACGCTGCTGTCCCTCTGCACCACCTTCCACACGAAGGCGGACATGAGTCTCACAGGAGGGACGAGCAGCTTCAAGGAGGCTGGAGGAAGAGAGGAGCCTGACGAAAACACCACATGCATGAGAATAAAATGATGGGAAGCGGAATCAAATATTTGTAGCGTACAAGCATGTGCAGGGGGTGTACTGTGTCATTAAAACATATGCAGTATTTATTTATTTTATTAATTTATTCGTTTTAAATTAAAACACAAAACAGTTTCACAAACTATATGAAAACAAAAAAACAAATGAAAGGTAGCAGAAAGAAGAAGAAATCTTATATCTGCCCCTTTTTTAAAACTATCAATTCAAACAACAATCATCTATAAATAACAAAACAAAATGAATAACTCATCCCAATTTTCATTTTCTAAGACATATCAAATTAAACAAATTCATATGTTTGTTGTTTTAACAATTTGATTTTGATCATAAACATTGATTTGGCTACAGACTTGGCTGCAGTACATTAGCTAACGTTAGCAATACGGTTTATTTGTTGTAATACTTGCTAAATTAACAAAGTACGGATATTGTAAAAATCAACTAGATAAGCAATTCTACAAACCATTGCTGTTCCACACCATTATGTCCACCCACAAGTCTTCACAAAATGCAAAATGCTAGTTTACCGTTTTTTTAAAAAGAGTACACAAATAACTTCCGGGTTAAACGGATGTTGTGGAAATGCACGGTCCGTTACGTTCAGCTTCAAAATAAAATCTAAAAAAGCTTCAAAAAACAAAACAAAACAAAGCAAAAAAAATTGTAGATTATTACAATTTTTTGCTTTGTTTTGTTTTGTTTTTTGAATATCCAGAGGACCAGACTTAGCTTTTTTAGATTTTTCTACCTGGATTATTGAGCATGCATCAGGGTACTTCAAAATAAAAGTTTTACTTTACACCTACTAGGGAACACAAGTCTCTTGTGCCCAAGTCCGTGAAAATGGTGAGGGTTGTGTCAAGTATGGCATCTGACGTAAAACACTTTTGCAAAAACCGTGTTCGTCAAAGTGACACCCTACAGATTTTTCTTCTTTTTTTTTCTTTTTTTTACTTTATTGGACTATTGAACACACAGAACAAAAGAACAATTCATTCAACCTTTATTTAGTCAGGTAAATCTTTTGAACCTCATGGGCTCATTTACGAAAGCGACCTGCTAAAACTAAAGAACAATGAACAGCAGTGGTAGAATTTCCTTAAACAATAAACAAACAAACAATAAACAATAGAAAACAAAAGAGAGAAAAAAACAAAAGATTTTTTTTTAACAAAGTATCAAAAAACTAGCAAAACATTATAAGGTAGACGTATAAAATCAAAGACAGGAACAAATCTGCATTGGTTTTTGCCAGGATTCCAACAGATTCTGAAAACCATTTAGAGAAGTCAAGGTCGAGAGCTTCAGATCTTTTTGTAAGATATTCCATGAAGCAGGAGCGGAGTAGGAGAAGGCCCTTTTTCCAAGTTCAGTCCTCACTGACGGAACACTGCAGGTAATCATGTCCTGAGAGCGCACACTGTAGCTGCACTCACGCAAAGACATGTAGGAGGAGATGTATGAGGGCAGCAGACCAAGAAGTGATTTAAAGATGAAAATGTACCAGTGGAAGAGTCTGCGTGAGGTTAATGATGTCCAGTTAACCAGTGAATACAGGGTGCAGTGGTGGGTACGATAATCACAACCAGTTATGAATCTTAGTGCACCATGATAGACCACATCCAACATCCGCAGGGTGCTTGTAGGAGCATTCATGTAGAGAATGTCACCGTAATCAATGGAGGGAAGGAAAGTCACAGATACAAGGCGTTTCCTAACATTCAGTGTTAGACATGATCTGTTTCTGAAAAAGAAACCCAGTTTAACTTTCAGTTTCTTCACTAGGTTTTCCACGTGGAGTTTTAATCACCTTTGTTTTCCAGAAAAATCTAATTAAAATCTGCATACTTTTACTATCTGAATTCCCCTGTAATTATGCATCTTTCTCTACTGCTACACTTATTATATGTGTCAACATCTAATTTAGTTATGAGCTAAAGCAAGCTGTAGCCTATTTATTTAGCAATGTTATAGGACGTTACAATAAAACACCAACGGAAATAAAATAAAATGTTGCCATGCCGCAGCGACTTACCTACAAAAAATACTTTTTATTTAACTGCGTCGTGACGTGTTGCCTCGTTTTCCTAGCCTTCACGGTTACGTTGGCATGTGTCCTGTTGCTTAGCAACCGTGACGGCGCTCAGCCTAAGGAAGAAAGGAGCTCGAAATGTTGTTTTTACTGCTTTTTTTTATTCTAGAGGAAATACAGGAACTTTATCACTGCTGACAGCATGTTTTATATCTTCTGCTGATCGGCAATCATAGCCAGGTAACTTACTTTGTTTTGTCTACAAAACTTTACAGGAAAAGAGTATTGTCTGATATTAGGATTTTTAATTCTCCAGTAGTCTGCCAAATTTGTGTTCGAGATTAAGTTTACAAAAATATCATCA
This sequence comes from Garcialebias charrua, assembly GCA_038048925.1. Taxonomy (NCBI): domain Eukaryota; kingdom Metazoa; phylum Chordata; class Actinopteri; order Cyprinodontiformes; family Rivulidae; genus Garcialebias; species Garcialebias charrua. The sequence continues at coordinate 71,038 of JBBPBX010001838.1, read as the reverse complement.
AAGATATGGGGCTGCCCCCTAGAGGGGAAACGATCAATTGATACATCTGGGGTTACATTAAAATCACCCCCTAAGATAACCTGATCAGTGTAATATTTTATTTTCCATTGATTTATCCTCACTCCGAGGTCAGCAAAAAATTTACTATTCATTGCTTTATTGTGAGGGGCCGAGATGGTGTAGAGGTAGGGCAGCCGGCTCAGGACCAGAAGGTCTCGGGTTCGATCCCCGGTCACGGCATACCTCGTTGTGTCCCTGGGCAAGACACAACCTGAGTTGCTCCCGGTAGGACAGGCAGCGCCTTGCATGGCAGTCTACCGCTACCGGTGTATGAATGTGTGTATGAATGGGTGGATGGTTGGTACTGTGAAGCGCTTTGGGGTCCCTGAAAGGGGGTTGGAAAGCACTATATAAGTAAGCTCCATTTACCATTATTATATCCATATACACATACCAAAATGAACTTATTTCCATCCATTTCCACTATTGCAGTTACCCAGTGGCCATTTGTATCACTGATATGCTCCAACACAGAACCTGGGAATTTATAAAACATTATCATAACCCCAGCTGAATGCAATGTACCACCATGACTAAAATAAATTTGATCTCCCCATTGAAGTTTCCAGAATTTAGTTTCCTCACTTGACAAATGAGTTTCTTGCAGAAAAAAACAATTTGCCTTTTGCTCCTTACAATAAAGAAAAGTAGCCTTACGTTTAGTAGTATTTTTTAAACCCCTAGTATTAAGGGAAAGTAATGATAACATGCAATAAACACAGTAGTTGTGCAAGAACAAACCTCCGGAACAATGAGCAGGGATGAGAAAAATTAGCCCTATAAACAAAAACAATAATAATAATAATAATAATAATAATAATAATAATTAATTCCATTTATAACGCACTTTTCATTACTGAAAATCTCAAAGTGCTACACATACTGTATATTGAATGCTACACACATTCATAAACCGGTGGCGGCAGACTACCATGCAAGGTGCTTTCCAGTCCTACCGGGAGCAACTCAGGGTTAAGTGTCTTGCCCAAGGACACAACGACACATGGTGCGGGTCCCGGGAGTCGAACCGCCAACTTTCCGATCGGGAGACGACTGCCATTACCACTACACCACGGCCGCCCCAAAAACAAACAAAACTTACCAAACCGGTGGGAGTAAAAGAAACATAGCGGTGTAATTAGTCAGTGTCCACTCTTCGATTATGGATCAGGGCAAAGCCTTCCTTCAGGTAAGCGCGCTTGCCTCGTCTCCTGGCTTCCTGGACCAGGGGCCACAACTTAGCCTGGGCGAGCCTGTCCTCCTTAGAATAGTCCTCCTTGAAGCTGATGTGCATATCTTTGCAGACTTTAGAATCTTTGGATTTCCTCCAGACCTCATCTCGCATGGTGTGCATCCCGAATTGAATGATGAAGGCTCTTGGCCGGTTTGTGGCCGAAACGGCCTCAGCTTTTCTCCCCAATCTGTGAACGGTGTCAACCGTATCCCGCAGCCGATCCACAGAGACAGGAATGATCCTAGTGAGGATCCCGATGATGGATTCCCGTATGTTCTCGTCGTCTTTCTCGGGCAGTCCGGTCACCCTCAGGTTCCAACGTCTCTTGTAGCGAGCATGTTCTACGCAGGAGATCCTCAACGCTGTGTTATCTTTTTTGAGAAGGTTGACTGTAGCTTGGAGTTCTGATAAAACTTTCTTATTTACCTCAATGGCGGCAGTATTAGCTTCGATACATTTTTCAATGTTTTTCAAAATTTCTGTCTGATTGTCCATCTTTGTGTTAGGCTCTCCTATCGCACGAAGAATAGCATTAGCTGTGTCCTCCTTACATTCAGGCTCCTGTAACTTAAATATCTTCTTACTTTTGTTTGTAATAGGTGTGTGATCCCAGTTCACCTTCTGTTCTTTACCAGAAATATCAGACGAAGCCCCGACCATCTCAATTTCTTCAATAATATCTTCGTCGCAAGCCTCTTGAAGAGCCGACCGGTTGTAATCGTGGTCCGGCCTGCTAGCTTCCATAACTAAATTCCCAGAAGTCAAAAAAGATAAAACAGGCTAAAATAGTTTCAAAAAGATGTAAAATTAAGAACAAAAAATATATAAGATGCTTAAAACCGGGCTAAAGCACCACTGTCAGATTAAATCTCGCTAAATAATAACAATATGCGAGAGCCTGCAAAAACACAACCTCTCACTCCGCCATTAGGACCTCTCTCATAAACGCTCTGTGATATTAGTGGTCAGATCACTAATATGACAAAATGAAACAGTGCCCCCTACGGTCACAATAAACATTGGTCACAGACAGGGCCGGTCCAAGGGCCTCGGGGCCACTAGGGAGCCCCATAAGTGGAATACTGTATACAGTACAGGTGGTCCCCGACTTACGAATGAGTTCCGTTCCTGCGGCCGTTCGTAACACGAAAATCGTTGTAAGTCGGAAGAACACACGAGCCGCCACTTATACACGTACATGTACGGTACAAAACAGTTACCAAGTTACCAAGCACTTCGCCTATCCTAACACAGTACCCTATATAATTATCACAAAACACATACAGTCCAGGACTAAAAAATAAAAAGTTAATTTCTTACTTTGAGCTGGTCAAGCCTGTCTCCGTCTTTTTGCATGTTAGCTCTTGCACGTCCGAGCTCCGCAGCTTCGTGCTGCTTCATGCAGTCCAAACTGTTTACAGGAAGGACTGTTAGCATGTTAACTCCATACATTTGGACCCATCATGAAAGGAAAAAGAGTTAATAACTTACTGGAAGCCGTTTCTCTGTGGTGTCCATCCAAAAAGGCTGCAACACGTTAGCTGATGGCCCCGCCAATAGCTGCGCCCGTTAGCATGTTAGCTCGTTGCTCCTCTGGTGCAACTCGCTGTCTGCTGCTTCACGCGGTCCACAGCGTTGTTTTCCTTTGTGCATCCGTCCCTCCGCAAAACCGCCGCTCCCAGCTCTGATCGGACACGGTCCGTCCGAAGCCGGCTGTGAGGCCGGAGCTAACCGAAGCTAACCGCAAAATGGCGGACACGGCGGAAAACTGGCGGAAACTGTCGGAAACTACAGGAAACTGCGCAAATAGGCTTAAAAATTATAATAATAATATTAATAATAATAATGATACTTTATTTATGAAGCCATTTAAAACAACCACAGCTGCAACAAAATGCTGTACACATGAAAACACGCTGGCACTTATAGAAACATTTTGAACAGAGACACGTTTCTGGTCCCTCCTCACTCAGAGCCATATATGACTCAGCTCCACCTCGCTCGCGCTGCAGCCTGGAATGCTCCACCTTCACTACGTCCCGTCTCAGCCGCTGCAAAGTTCTGTGATTATATGTTAATAAAACGTTCTAAAAAATTAAATAAAAACATGGAGCACTGGTCCAGCAAAACAAAAACACCCTGAAATCAGCAGAGCTTCACGCAGCCATGTTGGACATGATTTAATTTGCTCGTGACTTCCTCATTTCTGTCAGTCGAGGTCTGGAGGAAGAAGCGATCACTTGACTTTTGGCAAAAAAACAAAAGAAAAGTCCAGAGCAGGGATGAAGAAGGGATATTTAATACATTTGTGTCACATACAAAACAGTTTCGCATCGCTTTGCAATTATTTCAACTAGAACCAGCGCGGCCGCTGCAGGGTTGACAAGCGGGGGCGTGGGTTAGGGGGTGAGAAGTGAGAAGCTCTGTTTTTATTGGCTGGTTAACCGCGGGGCACTCTGGTTTTTATAAATGCTTTTATTACCACCGGTAGACGCGAGAGGACTACAGTTTTCTTCAGAGATTACCTGTCAAACATCAATATATCAGGAGATAGTGGCAGAGTGAAGAAATATGTTTAAAAAATAAGTTACATACAGTAGCTTTAAGTATTTCCTTGATTTTAATTTATTTTATTTTATTTTATTTTTTCTGTTTTGCACAATAAAAATTTTTTTTGCTTCTAAGTTATTTTATCTTTTTTTTTTTTTCTTGATCTTGCGCTACAAATTATTTATAACATTACTGTTGCAGTTCTTTGGAACCAAAGGTAATAAACCAGATGACATTTTCGCTGTAAAATACATTGCATACTGGTGTTTTTTGTTGTTGTTACTTTTAGTACCTTGCAAAACCATATGGGATAATGTAAACAGAGGTGTCAGAGTTTCAGTGAATTTACGTTACGTGGGTGAATGATCTAATCATCTGACTGCTGATTGCCCTAATCCACGTTATTAGCAGAAATAGAGGGCCCCAAACCAAATTACACTTAGGGCCCCATGGAGGCTTGGGCCAGCCCTGGTCACAGAATATGGTGTAACACCACCACTGCTGTTGCTGACAAACAGGGTGCTGATAGTCGAAGACCACGAGAACCACTATGTAAATGTCTCACCCGGTACAACTGCCTTCTCTTTATTTGACACTCTTGTGACCTCTTGTGCTGGAATTATACCTTAATGTATTTTCACACTTTTTTTGTTTGTTTGTTTGTTTCAAACATTAATCAGGCTTATTGTAATTTTACTTCTGAGCCTATGGTGGAGCTGTATCTCCATTTTTTAATTCTTAATCGTATTGCCAGCCACCAACCATCATTTTGTAGTTTTCTACTGTAATGTTTTTTCTCAACTTCTTGCACTTTAATACGGAAGCGCATTGCATTCACGTTTTTACTACATAATTATCACGTTTTTACTACATAATTATCACGTTTTTACTACATAAGCTCCAAAAAAAAATAATTCATGGTTCAATGCAATGCGCTTCCGTACTTTAACCACTCTGCTGCATACACCGACCATTCCACCAAGGGACTACTTTTTGTCCTGCCCTATACTCTTTTTGGAGATACTACACTTTGCAGCATTTCAAATGTTCTGTAAACCAGTTTGTAAAGTCCTCTGTGCTTCCCTCTAGTGAACAACCATCATCATGCTGCAGAGAATTCAGTTGGACCTTCCTCTCATCTGTGCACAACTTGGAGAAGACGCTGTTTAGTCGCCATGGGGGGAAGGCGCGGGGGCACACCTGGACACCACAAAGACTTCACGTTTGTCAGTCCAGTTGTAAAATACCTGCTGTTCTTCTTTAATTTTATTTTCTGGGTAAGTGATCATTTTGATGCTTGTCCTAAAAGAATCAAAACCTGGGTCATGGAAATCCTGGTAGTTTATAATAGACTTTTACAACTTTTTAATTCAAGGGTTATTTGTACATCTGCTTTTCAGTTTTTGTTTGTTTCATAAGTACTGAACTTGTCGATCCATTTGTCAAATCACAAAAAATACTCAACAGAATTCACTTTTTGTGTTGCTCTGTTCAAAGTCCTTCAACTTGTATTTGTTCAAATGCAACACAATTTGGTTGAAAGCTTTAAAAAAAAGCCCAGCGAGTTGTCGACAAAGCTCGTATAAGAGGGTTTGAGCATCAGGTGACTGTAGGTTAATGCTACATTTTCTCAGCAGATTTGTTCCTGATGAAACCTGCACAAATTTAACAGTTTTTTGTTTTTATTTTTTGGGGTCACAAGTGTTCAGTTAAATCTGCTGAGGACAGTTTTCAGGTGTGCCTCTGATTAGTTCCCCATATTTAGTGTGGTCGTGTACAAACAAGGTAAGACTTTGTGAAAACTTGAAGCTGGGCAGTTTGGAATGTGTTTAGTCATTTCTGCTGCCTCTGGCTACATTTTGGTTCAGTATAGGTGCACTGCAACACATGCGCCTTCTTTCTACTGCTTCCTTGAAATCGTTGGCATTAGGCTCTGTCGAATATTAACTTCTCAGTTAGACATCTAACACCATGCTTTACTGGATTCAAACTAAAACTGTTTCCACCTGTTGCTGACATTTAGTTGATTCTCTGTGAAAGCCCTTCTCCACCTCACCTGGGTGCAGCCATTGATGTAACTGGATCCATTTCATTCAGAGGCTGAAACAGAGATTCTGAAGCCTCCCTTTTATTCTTCGAGAGCAGAGCTGAGTGAAAGAGTCTTTGTTTTTTTTAGAGAAGGGTGACAGATGAATGGCTGATGTGGTTCAAGCAGACTTTCATTGTAAAAAAAAAAAAAATCAAATAAAAATCAGTGTCCGAGTGAATTCAGAGTGCATTCAGTATTTCCTTCTGCCAATTCTTCATCGGTGAAACGAGGAAGAAATGGTTTGTCATCGTGAAATGCTTCTAACGTTTATTGAATTAATAATTTTTCCCCCCTCATGTTCTGCCAAGATCATATCTCTGGTGATGGTGGGGATTGGAGTGTACGCCCGCACCGTAAAGCACGCAGGTAAATGATGTTTCCAGATGTCAGGACGAGACTTTGCTCTTCATCGGGCAGGGCGCTTCATCAAATAATGCACGTGAAAGCAGAACATATTTTTTTCCTTCCATTCCGCCTCAGTTTAGGTATTTTCCACTTTCTTTTCTGTTTCAGAGAAAGTTCTGGCGTGCCTGTCAGTGGATCCTGCCATGATGCTGATGATCGTAGGCGTCCTCATGTTCATTATCACCTTCTGTGGCTGTGTGGGCTCCCTACGAGAAAACACCTGCCTCCTGCAGACGGTATGAGGATATTTTATGAAGTGTTATTACAATTTTCATGTTTTCTAACAGTGCAAGACAAACACAGAGATAGCTGGTGAAATGGACCCACTCAAAACTGCTGGGTTATTTAGATCAACTAATTGTTGGGTGAAAGCTGTTTTGACCAAAGATTTGGCAAAAAGATTTGATCCAGATGTTGAGTCAGAGAGGAATGATGTCAGTAAGTCTTATCTCATACTCAGAGCACATCATTTTAGACAGAATTTGATCAAATCAGACCTGACTGGAACTCGCTTTAGGATATACTAGGCTAATTTAAGAGGGTAAAACAACTTGTAAGATGATATTTACCCTGGTTTGCTTCTGTAATACAGGTGGTCCCTGACTTACGACGGAGTTCCGTTCCTACACCCGTTCGTAACACGGATTTCGTCGTACGTCGTAAAACACATACCGTACACACTGGCCGCCCCATACACATACATGTACGGTACTGTACAGTTACCAAGCACTTCACCTATCCTAACACAGTACCCTACATAAAAAAGAGTTAATTTCTTACTGGGAGCTGGTCATTTCTTCCTCCGTCTGTTAGCATGTTAGCTCGTGCACCTCTGAGCTCCTGCAGCATCACGCGGTCCACAGCATTTACAGCAACGTCTGTTAGCATGTTAGCTCGTTGCACAGCGGTAGCCTGTCTGCCTTGTAAACCTCCGCTCCAAAAAATAAGGTCTCCTGTATTTCCACGTGCGGTCCAGCAGTCCAGAGTTAGCATATTAGCCCCTCCTGACCTCCTCTGCTCCGGTCTGCTGTAAGTTTCCCCTCACTCCCTCCCTCTTGTAAGTTTCCACTGAGCGCGCGTCAAGCTCACCCCTCCCTCCTGTAAGTTTCGTTTCTGTACCGTATTTTCTGGTGTAAAGACGCATAAACCGCGTAACTCGAAATAATGCTTTACAATGGGAGCGCGTTCGTAACCTCGAAACGTCGTAAGTCGAGACCGTCGTAACTCGGGGACTACCTGTACAGTACTTTGTTTTGTACTAGGCAGTGAGTTTGAGTTCCTAAAGACTTTACTTGATGCTAAATCGCTGATAGCTGTTAGTACCAACTAGCTGCCACCAACCCAAATTGGAACTATCTATTAATTTAAACTAGCTCTAATTGAATAAATTTGTCATTTTAAGCACATTTTTGTGTAGAAAACTTAACCCGGTGTGCTGCCGGGTCAAACTGGTAGCCCAGCTGTGAAGTTAACACGCTCCAAGTTTGATCCAGCAGTGGGTCACAGATTGAGTTGTTATCAACCGGTGGTTTTTCATGTGTGTTGTTGCACATGTATGATTTATAACCTGGAGTATCTGTCCTCTTCCAGTTCTGCATCAGTCTGACGGTGATTTTTCTGCTGCAGCTGGCAGCCGGTGTCCTGGGCTTCATCTTTTCAGATAAGGTCATCAAACGTTGATGTTTGTGTTAACAAAGTGGTTTGAATATCTTTATTAAATTATTTACAGGGGATGGATGGGTATCATTCATTCATGCTAATATGTCAAACTGTTTTAAATGTTCTTTCAAGGCAAGGCATAAAGTAACGGAAGTAATCAATAACGGCATCGTCCACTACAGAGACGACATTGATCTGCAGAACCTTATTGACTTTGGCCAGGAGGAGGTAAAAATTGGTTCACTGTTGTTTAAATCGTTGCAGCATGCTATAAACCCTTTTTTTTTAAATACGTGCAGGCTTTAATTTCTTCCGTCTTCTCAGTTTGGGTGCTGTGGCGGGACGGCCTACACCGACTGGTCTGAGAACATGTACTTCAACTGCAGCGAGGACAACCCGAGCCGTGAACGCTGCTCTGTCCCTTTCTCCTGCTGCATCGTGTCCAAACACCAGGTCGCGTACCAGTCAGACCAATATCATGTTCACTTCTGCTGGATGTTGAATGGAAATGCTTCTGTGTGCAGGTGATCAACACCATGTGTGGTCAGGACAAGCAGAAGTTAGAGTACAACGATGCTAAAGAACACATCCACACTGACGGCTGCATCGACAAACTGGTTGACTGGATCCACAGCAACCTGTTCATACTGGGAGGCATCGCACTGGGACTAGCAATACCACAGGTAGAACATCATGCAAATAACACGTTCAGGGTTAAAGCTCCGCAGAGTCCTCACCGTCTCGTTGTGTTGTCTCTTTCTGCAGCTGGTTGGCATCCTGTTGTCTCAGATTCTAATAAATCAGATCAAAGATCAAATCGAGCTGCAAAACTACAACTCCAAGCATCACTTTGATCCCTGGAGCTGATCCAGGACCAGATTCTGATGACTGGCCTCAGCAGAGCTCAGTGTAACATGTTTTTTGGACTATAAGGCGCATTAAGCAAAACAAAACAGATAAATCAAACTTTATTCAACTCATTTCACAAGAATCACATCAAATTGGTTCGAGGTCAGTGAGCACAACCAGAATTACTACGTAAGTTACACCTGATCATAAGGTTCACTGTTGATTTTTGAGAAAATTAAAGTATTTTAAGTGCGCCTTATAGTCCAAAAAACACAGTAATGGGGCTTGTAAACAATTTGAAGACAAGTTAGGACATAAAACTCTACTGCCACCTAGACCAGGGATCTGCAACCTGCAGCTCTGGGGCCACATGTGGCTCTTTAGTCCCTTGTCTGCGGCCCTTCGAACCTTTAAACACAATTTAATGTTATATACACAACAGAAGAGGCTTTCTTTTTAACCATTCTCAGAAATTATGTGAATATTACTACTAATGCAGTAACAGAAATTCTTTGGGGTATTTTACAAGCTTGAGATTTGGAAAATAATAATTTATGTAAATGAAAATATTTGATTTTAATATAAAGTCCAATAAGTCACAATTAAATATGCAACAAAATGACTTAGTTTTTATGCACACTCTTAAGTTTTTTTGCTTTATTACCGGTACTTAAAAGTGAGATACTTCACTAACTTTTCCACAGATAAAATGATTTTTTTTTTTCAAAAACGTTTTTCTAAATTCATAAAAGCTATTATTTATTTCCTTCTTTACATGAATATGGTCTTTTCTTTTGTCCTAAAATGTAAAAATGTCAACAAATGGTGTAATTTGTTATATATTTTTAGTTTTATAAGTGTCCAGAAAAGCCCCCTCCAACGACCTCAGAATGGCCCATGGGCCACCAGTTGATAATCACAGTTGAAGCAGGTGTTTTGGCTTTATTTAGTGAGTGAAGGGGCAGAAATGGCTCTTTTGATCGAAAAGGTTGCAGACTCCTACTTGCCTTTATTAAAATTCATTAACACCTACCTAAATACAGTACAGTATATATGTTTTTTTATTATTTATTTGTTTTTAAACGAACCAAGAGTATAAAAAGATGCACAGTGTCCATTTTATTACCTGCTGGAATCAACTGAAAAGGGATTGTATTTTAAATGTTTTGAAAAATTACATAAAGTAAAAGGATTTATGTTAATGTTTCTCATTTTTTATTTGCTATCACCTTGTAAATTTAATGATTCATGTATTTTTATTGACACTCGTTTTTGTTTTTATTGTATTTATACCAGTATGTTTTTTTTTTCATCCTTTAATTCCTTCAGAGGTCAGAGGAAATGCTTCAGAATAAACTAAATTAAATATTTTCTGATATTTCTGTATGTACTGAGATGTCTTTCTGATTCCTCACTGATTTTTTTTTTTTTTGGTTTACTTGTTGCGTTTAGTGAAAGTTATTATTATATATTTTTTCATGGGATAATTTGTTTTTTTGATTGGCACAGTTTTGTGTGTGTAAGAGTGTGTTTATTGAAATGTTGCATTGTGTTTTCTGATGTTGGATGTTGTCTATCATGGTGCACTAAGATTCATAACTGGCTGTGATTATAATACCCACCACTGCACTCTGTATTCACTGGTTGACTGGAGCATTCATGTAGATAATGTCACCATAATCAATGGAGGGAAGGAAAGTCACAGATACAAGGCGTTTCCTAACATTCACTGTTAGACATGATCTATTTCTGAAAAAGAAACCCAGTTTAACTTTCAGTTTCTTTACAGGTTTTCCACATGGAGTTTAAAAGAGAGATGCAAATCGACCAGGATACCCAAATATTTATAGGAATCAACAAACTCAATAGGGACACCATTTGAGGATAAAATCAGAGGAAGAACTGCTGGGACCGACTTCCTATTTGAAAAAAGCATCCCTTTGGTTTTATCAGCATTTAGGACAAGTTTGAGACGGAACAAATCTGACTGGATGATGTCAAAAGCAGATTGCAAAAGCTGGAAAGCCTTAGCAACTGTTTTAGCTCGACAATAAACAACTGTGTCATCAGCATAGAAATGTAAGGATGCATCAGGGATGCTCTGACCTACATTACCTATGTAGATTGTAAAGAGGGTTGGTCCTAAGACTGAGCCTTGTGGTACACCATTGTTGACTGTTAAATAACTGGAAGAAGTACCGTTATGTTGAACACATTGCCTCCGATTGGAAAGATAGTTAGAAAACCAACCAATGGTGTGATCAGAGAAACCAATTTCTGAGAGCTTATGACACAAGATGTTATGATCCACAGTGTCAAAAGCTTTAGACAAGTCTAAGAAAAGTGCAGCACAATAATCCTTCTCATCCAATGCTTCAACAACGTCATCAAGGACCTTCAGTGAAGCAGTCGTAGTGCTGTGTTGTTTCCTGAAACCAGATTGATGAAGAGGTAAGATGTTAAATGAGTCCAGATAATTTTTGATCTGAGAGTTTATCAGTTTTTCTAGAACCTTGGCTAAGATGCAGAGTTTAGAGATGGTCGATAATTGTTCAGTGAGGTGGGGTCACCTCCCTTCAGCAAAGGAAGAACAAAGGCTGTTTTCCAAGCATCCGGAATGGTGTTTTGGCTTATGGACAGATTAAAGATGTGAGTCACAGGGACTGTGATGATATGAGCAGCCAGCCTTAAGAAATAAGGAGGAAGTTCATCTGGACCTGCAGATTTTTTAGGATCAAGATCATTTAACAGTTTATTTACCACACTGACTGAGAACAGAGAAAAAGAGAAGGTGTGATTAACTGATGGTTGACTTGTAGGAGGGATTTGATTTGTAGAAGTTTGGTTATTAGATGAAGTGGCTAATTTTCCATTTGTAACTGTGTCAAATAATGAACTAGAAGCAACAAAATGTTTGTTGAAACAGTTCAGGATCTCTGGAAGAAGTAGCGTTACAGTATTCAGGATCAGTTCAGGGTCTTGTTCTTATTTGACACAGGAACAGAGTCAACAAGAAGTTGTGATGGGAGGTCAGATGATTGGGAGGTGCCTGAGAGAGATTTGATGGTTTTCCAGAATTTTTTGGGGTCGTTAAGATTTTTGGAGGTCTGAGATGAGAAATAGTTACGTTTTGCAGCTTTGATGGCAGTTGTGCATTTACAGTATTCCCCAGCTGCCGAAAATTCAACCAATCAGTGTCTGAGCCAGATTTTCTCACTGCAGCCATAATATGGTCTCTCCTGTGCAGGAGATCAGCTAGTTCAGGAGTAAACCAGGGGCTGTCACGTCCCTTTATCCTGAACTGCCGGAAAGGAGCATGTTTGTTCACAATAAATGAAACTTTTATGAAAATACTTCCAAGCGGTGTTCACGTCGTTGGTTAATAGAATACGTTGCCAGTCAACGTGGGATAGATCCCAAAGGAATGACTGTTCACAGAAACGTTTCAAATCCCTTTTTTGAATTAATCTGGGCTTAAAATGCAAATGTGTGCTTGAAAGTTTGTGAATTCAGAATTGTCCATATTTCTGCATAAATATGACACAAAAACCAGATTTTCATACGTCACAAAAGTAGATAAAGAGAACCCAGTTAAACTAACGAGACAAAAATATTATAAGGGATGCACAATATTATCGGCATGGTATCGGCCGATATTAACGATANTATATATATATATATATATATATATATACTGTATATATATACTGTATATATATGTATATATATATATACAGTATATATATACACACAGTATGTTTTTGTATGACAACCCAGTGACAGGGATGCCTTCAGAGCCAGCACAACATTATGACATCATGCATCATCACGCCGTTGAGTTTTGATTTGTGAAATTTTACAGATTTGCACTGTTCGAGTGTTGCCATTGTGTTAGGGGGAGTGGTGGCGCAGTGGTTAGAGACGGGGGGCCTGTGATCGGATGATCGCCAGATCAAGCCCCGGTACCGACAACATCAAGAAATGGTGGAAAAAGGTGAAACACCCACACCTGCCTCCACCCTCATTCGCCCCACTCTGGGCCCCTGAGCAAGACCCTTAACCCCCACCATCTGCTCCCTAACAGGTCTCTCTTGAAAATTAGTTCTCGTGGCTCAATGAGACTACCTGGATAAATAAAGGGTAAATGAAAAAAAAGGGGGGAAAAATGGCATGAATAAATGTGACATTAAACATAATCCAAGTTGAAGTGTTGCATCATTTGCAACCCTGTTTTTGGCATCTGCATTTGGTTGCAGGCCAAACTGACAAAGACCATGCAGAATAATGTAGTATTTTAATTCTACAGCATATGTAGTCTCTGTAAGTAGGTCTAGGGAAAAAAAATTGGTTCTGTATTGGTATCGGTTATCGGCTAAATAAGTTTTAAGACATCGGATATCGGCCAAAAATCCAATATCGTGCATCCCTAAATATTATACATGGTCCTTTATTTATTGAGGAAAAGGATCTAATATTACATATAGGTCATATTTATACATAAATACAGAAAATTCAAAAGGGTTGACAAACTTTCAAGCACCACTGTACAGTATGTGTTTTAACTGTTGAGTTTTGCTCTCTTTTTATTGTTTGTTGCTTGCTGTTCTGACTTTTTGTTGTAATGTGGCCATGGTTTGCTACAGTAGACATCATGATTGACGTCAGAGCCACATGATGTTTTCATATACTGCCATTATGCTTGCTTACATAATCAGCAAAGACAAATATACATCACAGTGAAATCAATTACAGTATGTGGACTTTTTGCATTTTTCAAGTCTACACTGGTAAGTGCATTAAAAATATCAGTTCTGTCACATAGAGCTGTTGAAAGTGGCTGTTTTTATGGCAGGGGCCAAAAAATTTAGAAGGAAGCTGTGGAGCAGTGAATGTCTAATCTAAACATTACGTTTGTCTGTTGGTTTACAGTCGCTGCTCCTCCTCCACTGACTTTGTGTTTGACAGAGACCAGAATCTAACGGGTTACCGGCCCGATTGCACAAACAAGTGAAATGCTCTGATTTATTGAGAGCTGGAACAGTGGGTGTCTCTCGTTGTAGTGATCCGTGTGTGTGTCTCTCGTTGTAGTGATCCGTGTGTGTGTGTGTGTGTGTGTGTGTGTATGTTGGACTGGACTGCTGCAGTGTGTGTGGTCTCTGAGTTTTTTTTCTTCTCCTTTTTTTTTAGCATCTGACTCACTCAGACAGCCATATTGCCATTGCTGAGGGTTTTGGCCCACACACACACCAAACACACACATTCACAGGACAGAATAGATCCAACCAAATTTTATTCAGCATAAACAAAGAACCAGTGGTCCTGCAAAAACCACAAGCTCATGTTCCAGTTTATTCAACGGCAGCAGTATCACGGTGGGGATTTTTGCTCGAGAATCAGTCTTTTTGGGGGAGACGAACCTCTTGTCGTTAAACATTTTAAGTTTACTGGTGTACGTTTTTTTAAGCTGTGGGTTTCTGCTACCACCTTGAGAAGAGGAGAAGCTCAGGCCAATGAGAACACCCAAAGAAAAGTAACTTAATGCGCAAAAGATATCCCCTCCTTTTTAATGTACACACCGTCTCTGCTCTGTCTAAACTGGTATCATGATTTACTTTACGATATAACTTTACTGGACTTTATTACTTCACTGTACTTTACTGCTTTACTTTACTCCTTTACTGTACAACTTTACTGTACTGTACTCATTTACTGTACATTACTGTACTTTACTCTTTTACTGTACATTACTGTACTTTACTGTACTTTACTCCTTAACTATACTACTTTACTGTACTTTATTCCTTTACTGTACTTTACTGTACTTTACTCCTTTACTGTACAACTTTACTGTACTCCTTTACTGTACATTACTGTACTTTACTCCTTTACTGTACTTTACTGTACTTTACTCCTTAACTGTACTACTTTACTGTACTTTACTCATTTACTGTACTTTCCTGTACTTTACTCCTTAACTGTACTACTTTACTGTACTTTACTCATTTAATAATAATAATAATAATAATGCCACATTTTGTCATCTGTGTATGTTTCCATACAAGACGAAATTTGTCTCTGCATTTAACTCAATCACCACCAGGTAGAATTTACTGTACTTTGCTGCTTTACTTTACTGTACTTTACTCCTTTACTACTTTACTGTACTACTTTACTACTTTACTGTTCTACTTTGTATTTACTCTACTTTATTCCTTGACTGTACTACTTTACTGTACTTTACTCCTTTACTACTTTACTGTACTATACTCTACCAATTTACTGTTCTATTTTCTCTACTTTATTCCTTTACTGTACTACTTTACTGTTTTTACTCCTTTACTGTACTCCTTTACAATACAACTTTACTGTACTACTGTACTTTACTGTACTTTACTCCTTTATTACTTTACTGGACTTTACTTCTTTACTGTACTACTCTACTGTGCTACTTTACTGTACTATACCAATTTACTGTTCTATTTTCTCTACTTTATTCCTTTACTGTACTACTTTACTACTGTATTTTACTCCTTTACTATACAGCTTTACTGTACTACTTTACTGTACTTTACTCCTTTATTACTTTACTGGACTTTACTTATTTACTGTACTACTCTACTGTGCTACTTTACTGTACTATACTCTACCAATTTACTGTTCTATTTTCTCTACTTTATTCCTTTACTGTACTACTTTACTACTGTATTTTACTACTTTACTACTTTACTGTACTACTTTACTGTATTTTACTCCTTTACTACTTTACTGTACTACTTTACTTTACTAATTTACTGTTCTATTTACTCTACTTTATTCCTTTACTCTACTACTGTACTGTACTTTACTCCTTTACTGTACTACTTTACTATACAATTTTACTGTACTTCTTTACTGTACTTTACTCCTTTATTAGGGGCCAAGATGGTGTAGAGGCAGGGGAACCGACTTGGGACCCGAAGGACCCAGGTTCGAACCCCAGTCACGGCATACCTTGTGGTGTCTATGGGCGGCACACCTCACCCCCAAATTGCCCCCCGGGCGCTTTCAATAGCTGCCCACTGCCCCACCTGGTGGTGGTTGGGTTAAATGCAGAGACTAATTTCGTCTTGTATGGAAACATAAACAGATGACAAATGTGACATTATTATTATTATGACTTTACTCCTTTACTACTTTACTGGACTTTACTTCTTTACTGTACTACTCTACTGTGCAACTTTACTGTACCGGTACTTTACTCCTTTACTACTTTATTGTACTACTTAACTGTACTTAACTACTTCACGGTGCTACTTTACTGTACTTTACTCCTTTACTAAATTACTGTTCTACTTTACTAAATTTACTCATTTGCTTTACTACTTTACTACGTATTACTACCTACTTTAAACTGGTCTTTCTTGTAAATGAGTCCTGGAGGCTCATCGAGACTAATCTGTACAAATAAAGGCTGAATTAGTTAAAGGCTGAAATAATTATTCATAGCTGACACACAATCACTTCAAACATGGTTTTGTACTTTATAGTTTCATTTCCACATAAGATAATCTCATTTTATTTATTTGATACTGTCTGTAAAGAGTTCGGGTGTTTTCTAAAACAAAAAAATAAGTGATCCTAACTTCTGTACTCTTGGCTTTTGTAATGAACTCTCTGAGTGATCTGATGAACTCCATTTTGTCTTGAACATTTCATTAAAATTATAAATTTAAGATTAGGTGGTCAGTTTACAGTATATCTTTCACAGACTGAAGGAAATTTACTCTTTTTTTCTTAAATCGTGATTCAACATCTTGTAGATTATTTAGTAACCTTTATGTGTATCCTGTAGAGATATGACAATGTAAATTGCTTTTTTTTTATTTTTAAGATTAGGGTTTAAATTTATTTACTTTATGCTCAGACTTGGCAACAACATGTCTTATTCCAATAATGTAGAGTATTAACTTCTGGATCTAAATAGGTGAGCTCCTCAACATATCATATACATTTCTACGCACCAATCTGTAAATTAGGACCCAGAATTAATCCCAGCCCAGTACTTTTTTGTTCACTAGACAACCTTGAGTCATTCTTTGGCATTTGTGTGGTTTTCATTTACATCTGCGGGCACAGCGGAGGAGATATTATGGTTTGGCTTTGACTGGGCAATGTTGAAGAAAGTTTAACCAAAACCATGGACCTCTTAACATGATAATAAATACAGGTGGTCCCCGACTTACGAACGAGTTCCGTTCCTGCGGCCGTTCGTAACACGAAAATCGCCGTAAGTCAGAAAACACCCGAGCCGCCACTTATACACGTACATGTACGGTACAAAACAGTTACCAAGTTACCAAGCACTTCACCTAGCCTAACACAGTACCCTACATATTTATCACAAAACACATACAGTACTGTACATTTGGAGGCAAAATAAAAATAAAAAAGTTAATTTCTTACTTTGAGCTGGTCAAGCCTGTCTCCGTCTTTTTGCATGTTAGCTCGTTGCACGTCCGAGCTCCGCAGCTGAGAAGGTCCTCGCTGCAGCTTGCAGCACGGACCGGTGTCAGTCCCGGAAGTGGTTATTGCACTCCGGAAATGAAGGGGGCGCTAGTGGCGCTATTAAGGGGGCACTAGTGGCGCTATTAAAACACGCAACAACAACAAAATGAATGGAAATTAATATTTTAAAGGCACTAGTGGCGATATTACAATTTTTTTAATGGAAATTAATATTTTAAAGACAAATGTACATTAGGAACACTATCCATCCATTAATTATCATACACGCACGCTTATCCCTATTACAATTTTTTTAAATGTAAATTAATATTTTAAAGACAAACGTACATTACATTAGGAACACATTTATCCATCCATTAATGATCATACATGCACGCTTATCCCTATTACAATTTTTTAATGGAAATTAATATTTTAAAGACAAATGTATTACATTAGGAACACTATCCATCCATTAATTATCATACACACACGCTTATCCCTATACTGTAGTGGGTTTGCCAGAGCTGCATTCCAAAAACTATAATATGCTTGGTTGCAGGTGAGCTCAAATATTATCGTTGTTTACCATAATGTGTCATTGGAAACTTCATAAACTGCGCTCAAATATCCAAGGTTTTTTAAATACTAGTGATCATGAAAACAGCGCCCCCTTCATTTCCGGAATGCAATAGCATCACTTCCGGGACTGACAGTGGTCCGTCTGCAGGCTGCAGCGATCATGAAAACAGCGCCCCCTTCATTTCCGGAATGCAATAGCACCACTTCCGGGACTGACACCGGTCCGTGCTGCAGTCTGCAGCGAGGTGTACTTGCCGCAGCTTCGTGCTGCTCCACGCGGTCCAAACTGTTTACAGGAAGGACTGTTAGCATGTTAACTCCATACATTTGGAGTCATCATGAAGGGAAAAACAGTTAATAACTTACTGGGAGCCGTTTCTCCGCGGTGTCCGTCCAACAAGCTATGCCGCGTTAGCAAGTTAGCCCCTCTACGTTAGCATGTTAGGTCGCGCCGCGTTAGCATTTTAGTCCCTCCAAAAGGCTTTCACAGCTGTTTCTCCATGTTTTAGCATGTTAGCTCGGTGTCCAGACAACATCTTAGGCTGCCAGGCGGACATCGAAGCGAGCTCCCGGCCGCAGCTGGCCTCTCTGCCGCCCGTCGGCTCTGTTTCCCCGGTGACTGACACCATCCACCCCATCCTACAGCAAGGCTTGTTAGAATGTTAACTCGTTGCTCCTCCGGTCCGGATCGCTGTCTGCTGCTTCAAGCGGTCCACAGCGTCGTTTTCCTTCATCCATCCGTCCCTCCGCAAAAGCGCCATTCAGCTCCCAGCTCATGTATCCGAGCGCAGGAACCTCTGATCGGACACGGTCCGTCCGAAGCCGGCGGTCGAGGCTGGAGCTAACTGTCTAAACTGGCGGGCACTGCCGAAAACCGACTGCCGAAAACTGACTGCCGAAAACTGGCGGAAACTGCGTAAATCGGCTTAAAAATTATGTAATAATAATACTTTATTTATAAAGCCATTTAAAACAACCACAGCTGCAACAGTGCTGCACACATGAAATCAAGAACATTTAAACACATATTTTTATTAATATGATGCGTTCGTAAAGTCGGATTGCCGTAAGTCGCGACCGCCGTACCTGTACAGTATCTATAAACCAAAACAACTCACTGAAAGATCAAATAAACACCCTTTGGGTAGTGTTTTTGGTGGATCGGTGCATAAATGTGCATATATGGTCTTTTAAGGTGTGAGACCATTCTGATGGATTCAAACTGAAGTTTTCTCCTACATGAGTAAACCTGTCAGATTGAGATCTGTTTTCTTTTTCAGAGGGGGTGAGAAACTCCTACCATAAGGCAGATTCTTCCACAAGCAGAGGGGGATGGGAAGGGAGGTTTTGTTGCTCTGGCTCTCCCCTGCACCACCACCACCACCACCATGTGCATACCAGAGACAAAAAACACAAGCAGGACCGAGCTGCAGCTCACAGGAACACAAAAACACAGAGGAGAGACTTCTCGCTAGATCCTCCACCAGGAAAATCACTTCCTGGGACCAAGACAGAGGATCCAGGACTGTTCATCTTATTTTTCTGCTTGCATAAAAAAAAAGTCTTCAGAAGGGGTGGTGCATGAGAGGCAAAGATCAGATTACAGAGATCCAGACTTTTTCAAGTTTTTCAGGGGAAGTGGGGGGAGGGCAGCACAACTTTTCTTCCCAGATGAACATTTTTTTATATAAACTTGTCTTCATCATCCTTGTTTTGTTTTGTTTTTATCGTCTGAGGGCCTTTTTTCTGAACTGTTTGGAGTTTGGATCATGGAGGGATCCAGCAGGATCCTGCAGCGGTCGGACAGAAAGTTGGAGAGGAAACTTTAAAACTTTTTCTTCCACATGTTGGAAACTTGTTCTGCTGTCTGATGAAGGAAGCCTCTTCTCCTGGATCAGAGGGGAATCTGCTTTGAGAAGTCATTCATTTTAGTGTTTCCAGAGCCTAAATCTCCCCCTCTCAAGATGTCCTCCCAGGCCTGGAGTCCCTTTGTTGGGCTTTGTGGGATGCTTTGGGTCTGGGCTGGCTGGCTGTCGGGCTGTGGGGCCGTGCTGGCCCCAAACGGGACCATATTTGAGGACATGTGCAAGAAAAGCACAACCTGTGAGGCCCTTAAATACAACACATGTCTGGGGTCCCCCTTACCTTACACACACACCTCTCTGCTCCTGGCTGAGGACTCCAGCACCCAGGAGGAGGCTTTTGAGAAGCTGACCATGTGGTCTGGTAAGATTTATTATAATCAGAGGAGAAATAGAAGACCATGATGATGACAAACTTAAAAATTAATAAAAACAAAATAAAAGCACCCTGTTCACATAACTTTAATGTGAATTATAAATATAAACTGTTTATTCTTATTTTAAGGGGCGAACAAACTACAGGTGGTGCCAGAACTCTTATTTATTATCAAGCTTTTAATTTGTTGCTGCATTTGTATAAGTAAGCAAATAAAATAAGTGATTTTTATGACATCATCACTGCGTTTACCGTAATAGTGCAGCTGTATGAAGATGAGACATCTGAAGAAAGACCAGGAAATTAGGAATAAAAGTAATATGTGATGAGTCAAAGGTTGGAAGAATGCAAGAAGCTCAAATGAGCCTCATTTATTCATTTACGCCCAAGTTAACGAATAAATAAACTTTCACTTTTAGACCCAATACTGTACAGTACAGAGCAGTCGAGCTTGGAAGTAGATCAGCAATTTCCAAACAATAATCCAGATAAATATGTTTAGCTTTTTAAGATTTTTTTTTTTCATAAACAACTTGAATAATAAAGTCAACAAGTACAGCTCAAATGGTTTGTTAGATGGTAGTTAGAGATTATTAGGCTNCTACATTTAATCCACATTGCATGTATTTTTACCTTTAGGGCATGAATGTATTTAAATAAATAAGATACATATACTGTACACAATAGTTGTACAATTGTTGATGAAAAGGCACAGGGTACACACAACACTCACTCTGTTGTGTTTCTGGGAACGTGACTCTTTAGCAGGTTTGTCCTCTGTGTGTTCCTGAGGAGTCGTCTGCTGTTTGGGTTTAGGTCCGTCAGGACATGGAAGAGACACCGAACCTGCAGAGTCAGGGTGGGACAGTTGACAATCAAAGCATTACAGCCACATCAGTGCAAAACTAAAATGAAGTGATTCACCTGATCACATTCATCCAGCCTCACTGCTCCTAAGATTCTCTCTTTCTTTGGCTTTTATTGCATTTTTCACTCTGTCACTCTTATCAATAACCAACATACAGAACTGGGCAAAAGTCTTAAGTCATTCCTAATTTATTTAGATTTTAGTTATAAGAAGCCAGACCTTTTTGTAATCCTTTAAAATAGTCCTAATTAGAAGTTCTTCAGAATTCCTCAAGGTCTTTCAAAGTTTTTTGACTTGAAGTTTAGCTACTTTTTCTCAGATTTTCAGTCATACCTGACTATTTTCTGGAGAATCGTTTATTAAACAGGATCATTCTGACCTCTGAAGCGAGCATAAAAGGCCCCTAAACTCAAAGGACGAGTCTGTTGTGTCAAAACAGACAACGTGGCAAAGAAATATATTTAAATGAAATAGTTAGGCATTTTATCACAACTTACCTCAAAGACATTATACTAATTTACCAAGTCTATACAGCTATACATAATGTACACTAGGAAATACTTCAATTCTGTTGAATTAAATTTCTATTTGATGTTCTGAAACATCTGAGCAGATTGTTTCTCTTTTGTAAACTATGGTTTTAGTGTTGCTTCATTGTGTTGTAGAAAATGTGGAACCTGCACAAGTTGGCTAACAAACAAGAGGTCATGAGTCACATCACAAGGTCCAGTATTTCACCTGATGTCCGTCTTGTGGCTGAAGATGAGCTAATGGACGAGGCAGACTTGAATCTGATTGGCTGTTGGCGGAGAGACCTGAAGTCGGAGCGTGCGCCGCTGCTGCTGCTGCTTTGAGAACACGGAGAGTCGTTGCTCTCCGACTTCACCAACCTTGATCAGACGGATGTAAAATCATGTTTCACGTCAAAGATCCATGAGTCTTGATCATTCCACAACCTGCTGACCGGGAGCTAAATGAAGCACGGTACCTCTTACGATAACTGCAGCCTACGTCTGTTTCCCAGGACTTGCGTTTGAGCGGTGCGACATCACTGTTCTGAAGAGTGTCTCCATCAGGCACACTTCCTGGTTCGGACATCACAGCAGGTGAGGGGGCGGGGCTGATGGCAAAGGACAGGGCACAGGGCTCCTTGGAGCAGGTAGTTTGAGTCTCATAGCGAATCAGACGAGACTGGAGCCCTGCAAAAGCCTGATCCCGGTCAAGGGAAGACTCGTTATCCAGACAGAACCTATAAGAACACATTTAGTGATTAAAAGAGTCTGAGTGGCAGCTGACAGGATGATGTAAACTTACTCTATGCCGTGGTAACGAGAGGCTAAGGCTTTTCTGAAGGGCATCTGGCTGATTCGCCCCGGTGAGAGGTCTGGTGACAACTGGAACAAGTTATTTCTGCTGAAAACAAGAAAGACAGGCACCAAAACAGGAAAAAAGAAAGTGAGTACCAGTAGATGAAAAACTATTCCTCCCCGAACAACATGGGCAAAAACAAACACAAAAAAATTGATAAAATAAATTTTATTCACATTTACTGATTGCCGTTTTTGTTGTTGTTGTTGCCTTAGCTAAACAATTTTATTCTAAACAAACATGCTGTAGGTGTTCATAATCAAATTACAAGAATTATAGGCTAATTAAATGTTTGTCATTCAGAGAGATGAACCTGTACTATCTGCACACATGTTTACATTTGCACAGTGAGCCTGTGCTAAATTAATCTGAAAAATCTGCAGCACTGCAGCTCATTTAAACACCACAGCTGGTGCTCATTCTGGAAAACTTAGAAGAAGCAGAGAAGATGCGATCTGAACCTACTCTCTGTTGATAGTCAGGCATTGTAAATCTCCGGTGGGACGACCATCAGATGTGAAGTGCTTCAGAAGTTCTTTGGCATCCAGTAAAGAAGCAGAGCCCCTCTGGCTGTCTTTGGGTCCCAGCAGAGTTTCACTGGAGCCTGGACCTAGCAAACCATATCTAAAAAAACAACAACATATAATTATAAATCAAATACATAAAACAATAAAACTAAAACCAAACATACATTGAATATTTTAATAATTAAAAGCCCCCCTTTGAGCAAAACTGGCCCAGTGGAAACAACCCTGTTTACCTTGTCCTCTGTCGTCTTCTCTGCAGCTTTTCTAGGTTGTGAAGGACGCTTCTCTCAGGACAGTCAGATGATTGGTGAGAAACTGCCTGAAACCCTGAAATGACAACAAGGTTTACACCTACACAATCAGAAAAGCTGCATCAAGGGCATTTAACTTAGAAAGTTTCTTCAAAATGTTAAGAGAGGCACACATTTAGATGAAAATGTACCAATGTGAGAATACGTTAAGTTAATGATGACCAGTTAACCAGTGAATACAGGGAGCAGTGATGGGTACGGTACATTGGTTCTAAATGTAAATACGTTTTCAGCTAAACTATGGAATGTTTAGTCTTTATACTTTTGTATACCCGACTTTATTTAGATTTTTAAGAAATAGTTGAACTTCCTGAGGAAGGGAACAGCCAAAGGAAAAAGTTGAATTTTCTGAAGTTATGTTCTGTGGAGCTTTTATTAGTAGTTAGTGTCTTACATGAAGTAGAAATAAAATAAAGTATTATCAGATTTTTTTAGAGGAGAGGAGTTAATTACCATACCATAGTACATACCATACCATTTTATTTATAAAGCACTTTCAACAGGAACAAGTCCACACAAAGTGCTGGACAAACAAACACGCAACAGGCAACACAGACAATGAGGTACAACACGAAAAACATAAAAAACATTGCAGATCATAAATAAAACGATCCAATACAAATCAGCTGGCATTGAAAGCGATGGAGTAGTAGTGAGTTTTTAACCGGGATTTGAAAACCGAATTAGTTGAATTATTGAAATTAGTCTGAGTTAGGTCAAAGCCAAAGTACATTTTTGCTGTTTGTCATCTTTGCCACTGTCTCAACGCTCCTGAGCTCTGCACGACACAGCACCAGTTAAGGGTCTGCTCACAGCCGGTACCCACCCCCACTCAGCCCAGTTTATGGGAACCACCTCGTTCAAGGTTCCTAGCAGGCCGCTCCGAGACGCTGATTTGGAAGTAAGCAGGCAGCAGCCATTGATTGGCCAGCAGGGCTACGTCAGTGCATGACCCGTATAGTAAAACTGCAAACTACATCTGAACCTCCACTTCCTCATCGTGTTGATGGACAGCATCACAAGAAATGAGATTAACCAATATCCAATCTAACTTCATTTATAAAGCACTTTACACACCAGAGCAGAACAAAGTGTTTTACAGAATCACATAAAACTCAAGCACTTGAGAATATTATTTTTATCATTAGACCTCAATCACTCTTGCATTTTGAAGATGATGGTGCAGGATGGCTACACTTGGACTTATAAGCAGTGTCGAGATACTCTAACAAAATTCAAGTACGATTACAGGGAGGTCAAGACCACAATGGGGGGCTGAGCGGCTTGAACACAATAAGACCAGTTACAATACAGTACTGGACACAGAGCAGGGAAACAGATCAGCCTCCACTAGAGGAAAAACACCAGAGAAGAACAGAGCCGAGTGGAGCTGCACCTACCAATGGTACAGTATAGTGGCATTCATCTGATTTCTAACATTTTAATGTGGTTCATGCCGAGGCAATTTCTATTAGCTTTAGCACTGGAGACAATTTGTTTTAAATCTTTAGACCTCCATCACTCTTGCATCAGATGGTTATTTATACTGATGAAAAGTAAACTGTGATCTGTCACCAGTAATTGTCCATAAGTTGCAAAGCTAAACATTTTAAGTGCGATCTGTAAGACTAAAATGTAGAAGTAGTCCAGGAAAAAAAAAAATCACTGCAAATCAATTAATCCTAATTTTATTCCTTTTCTTACCGCCTTACATTTCCAACATTTAGCTAGTTTGCCTCATAGACTTAACATATTTTGTTTTGCAACACAATTACTGTACCAGTAACATATAAAAACCTAATTGTGTTCTGTCAAAAAACAAAACAAAAAAAAAAAAACTGAAAATCCGCTGAAAATAAGTCTAATGAGAAAGTGACAGAGGTGTAAAGATTAAAAAAATATAATAATAAAAAAGCTTTGATATTAACCACTTTTGGGTATTGAATCTGTATTGAAATAGCAGAAATGCACTTTAGTCCTAACCCCTATTTTACACTGTCCGTTCATAGCTTGGATCAGTATTATACATTTGATCCAAACAGGTTGTTCAAAAAATATTTTTCCAACAGATAAGATTTTATTTATTATTTTAACTAGGATTTTAAAAAAGCATGAATGTAATGTCTCAGTTCTGTCTTCTCTTCTGTGGCTCTCAGTTTATTTTAGAAGTGACTTGAAGGTTTTATTGATCACCTCCAGACCCTGAATGGGCAGGCTCCTGCAGACTTGTCTGATCTGATAAACTTTAACCTCAGATGATTTACTCTGATGTTTCCTATGACTGATTTAGCCCAGAGGGGTTGACTGGAGAGGAAAACAATCCATCATTTACAAACACTGATGGATGAAACTTTGCAGCTTCTTATGGTAAATGGTAAATGGAGCTTATTTATATAGCACTTTCCAGCCCCCTGTGAGGAGCCCCAAAGCGCTTTACAATACCAACCATCCACCCATTCATACACACATTCATACACCGGTAGCGGCAGACTGCCATGCAAGGCGCCTTTCCAGTCCTACCGGGAGCAACTCGGGGTTAAGTGTCTTGCCCAGGGACACAACAACACATGGTGTGGGGAACCGGGATTCGAACCTCCAACCTTCCGATTGGGGGACGACTGCCATTACTTCTTATGAGAAGTACGGTAAAGTTGCTACTCCCAGAAAGAAAATCAAGTCATTATACAGGTGGCATCATTATGACGGAGCTTTAGGGCCACGTTAAGAAAAAAAAAATTACGACGACATTAAAGTCATAACATTATGAGAATTTGTAGTATTACGAGAATAAAGTAGAAACAATATAAGAATAAAGCCATAATATTATCAAAGTCAAAACATCAAAGTCAAAGTGTCTTTATCCTCATTCGCATCACATGTGGTACATGTGGTGGAACGAAATTGTGTACACAGCATCCCAGTTACATCCAGCAAAAGTATAAATTGTAAAGAAAAACAGTAATACGATCTAAGATGTGAACTAAGAAATATGCTAAACTACATAAGAATATGCTAAGTACTAGTAGTGCAAAAACAATACGCCGAACAACAGCAGCACGAACATGAGTCTGTGTGAGCAGATGTGCACGAATGAACACAGTAGCATGAAATAAATCAGCAGCATGGATAGTCAGCAGCACATATCAACAATCAAGTGGCATTAGTGATTTTTTTTTTCCACAGTAATGAGTCTGACATTCATGAGTCTGATAGCTTCAGGGTAGAAGCTGTTCCTCAGTCTAGTGGTTCTACACTAAATGCTCCTTAATTTCCTGGCTGAGGGGAGCGGAGCAAAAGTGTGTGTGCTGGGTGAGTGGGGTCCTTCATGATGCAGGTGGCTCTCTTCCTGCATCTGGAGGTGTAGATGTCTGTGATGGTGGGGAGACTGACTCCAACATCTTCTGTGCAGCCTTCACCACTCTCTGCAAAGCTTTTCTTTCTGCAGCTGTGCAGCCTCCATGCCACACGTTGATGCTGGAGCACAGGATGCTCTCCACTGCACACCTGTAGAAGGAGGTGAGGACTGAGCTACTCAGACCAGCTCGTCTCAGCCGTCTGAGGAAGTAGAGTCTCTGATGAACTTTCTTGAATATTATGAGAATAAAGTATTTTATTTTAGTATATTATCAGAACTCCGACACAAAAAAGCAGTTTTACAACTGCGGTAAAATGATGAATATTGACATCAGCAGTACAACAGCAGGAGGTCCAACACACTGTGGCATATGGATTCTTATGACAAACTGAAGCCGCATGGCACTGCAATTAATGGCTGCATTGACAGATTTAGTTGTGACATAATGTGGATGGAGGCATATTTCACAAAACCAAAAGTGATTGCGGACTACTTCATAAACACGGTGACTCACATTGGAGGCTGTCCACAGCAGGTTTGAGCCGACCCAGGACATATCACAAGTTTATTCTCGTAATATTTTTACTTTTTTTCTCATTATGTTTTTTTTTCTCTTAGCATGGCCCTAAAGCTCCGTCATAGCATCACACATTAGATATGAAGAAAACCTGTCACAGATAATTAAATTCATTTCCAACAGTGAAAGCTGTTGCATATTAAACAAAGTCACTGCGACTCCCACTTTCTGTGAGATACAAGCACCAAGAGCTGTTTGATGGATTGCAGAGTAATCTGCTGGTCAACACTGAACACTTGGCAGAAAGAGACTCAATGAATGAATTAATTTTGTGCATCCACGATATCACCAACTCTGCACTTTTCTTGTGCTTGGACAGGAAGATTGTACATTTACATGAAATAGGACAGAAATGCATGTCTGGATACAACAGATTTACAGATGAGATGTGCAGATTAATGGGCTGAGGACCAAACATTCCTTGTATGAAAAGGACAGACGCTCCCTGCCATAGCTTTGTCAGCCCACACAAAGTCACAGTTGTGGAGAACGTGCACACTGAAATGCAAAATACATAGCTAATGTAGTACAGAGGGCAAGACAGGGCTTTAGTTAAATAACCTGATTTGCACTTCAGACTGCATGTCTGTACATCTGTTCAGCATCTTATCAGTACTGTTAAGAATTTATTTGGTGGAAGGTCTAGAAAAGATCAATTATGTAAATGTCATGTAAAAATGATAATGGTAAATTGTACTGTTAAAAGTCTAACCCTATGACAATTTATGCTAATTTTGCTCCACATGATTAGTGAAGGCTTCAAAAAAAAATAAAAATACTATAAACACAAAGAGACAATCCAAACATTTACAAATAATGTCATAGCATTTATATTACAAATCCAGTACAATCTGGTCTATTTAGCCCAATAGATATCATTTTATGACTGCCTTAGCCGCAATTTGTTTTACTACCAATTCATTTGCAAATGATTATTACTGTTATTCTTTATTCATGATCACCATACAAGGGTCCAAACTGTGAAAAAGTGGATTATTTTTGTCTATTTTATAGTTCATACCTGAGTGTTTTGGAGCTGGCTCATTTGTTAGACAGGAAGCAGCAGGAGAAAGACTGGAATCAAAGATCTTCAGAAACTGCTCCCTGGCAAGACTCAGTACGGCCTTCAAGTCAATGATGGGTACTGAATTTGAGGCTGGAGCTTCTTCTTTCTGTCCTGGTTACACACAATGAGACTGGGATTTATTATTGTTTATTATCAAAGTTTTTCTTTTTTTTTTTACTAGCTTCCATTAAAAAGTGTAAAAAAAATAAAATAAAAAAAATACCGTATTTTTTCCTTCTATTTTTTAAATGAGGACTTAAATATTTGATAGTTTCCTGTTTTAAAGATAGTTTAACATCGAAGTTCATGCTCAATATTCCAGTTAAAAAAAATCCAACAAAGTTCAGTCACGTCCTCTGGATGGTTTCTTCTTGTTGAAACGTTTTGTCTTTCATCCAAAACACTTCACCAGTCTGAGGAGCCACAACAAACTCAGTCATATAAACAGCACACTCATAATGTGGGCCAACCAGTTTGATGGTGCAATATTTGTTGGATTTTTTTAACCTGGATTATTGAGCATGAACTTTGATGTTTTGAACTACCGGTACTTCAGCCATGGCTGCCTCAGATGAGGCAGCGGGGGAGAGGGCAGACTCCATCTTATCACCATCAAACTGGTTGACCCACTATGTGAGTGTGCTACTTATATACTGAGTTTGTTTTGGCTCCTCAGACTGATGAAGTCTTTTTGGATGAAAGACAAATCAACACAAAGAAACTATCCAGAGGATCTGACTGAACTTGGTTGGACACTAACTTGTTAAGTTGTGCGATGCATTATTGTAGCGGTATGTGAATCTGGACCCTTTTTTGTGGCCAAGAAAATTTCAGGAAAATAGAAAGAGAATGAAAAATAAAGTTCTTGACACACGTTTCAGCTTGTACACTGATCGCACACATGCAGATACACTGACATTGCAAAATATAAAAAAAGATAAAGCCATGACTGTGTGCACACACGCCCCCCCCACCCC
>JBBPBX010001838.1:0-41774 GCA_038048925.1 Garcialebias charrua | reverse complement strand
TAATAATAATAATAATAATAATCATTTTATTTAAAAGCGCCTTTCAGGACACCCAAGGACACTTAACAAACCAATACAGTTCAAACATTATCAGCGACAAATTGAAATATAAAATACATAAAGATTATAAAATGCAAAATAATAAAAATACATTTAGTAAAGTTAATGATAAGCTAGTCTAAAGAGATGTGTTTTCAGGGCAGTCTTGAACAGAGAAAGGGAGGTGGTGTTTCGAAGGTCTGGTGGTAGAGCGTTCCAGAGGTGAGGGGCAGAGCAGGTGAAGGCCCTGCTCCCCATGGTGGAGAGGCGGGCAGAGGGTACATGGAGATGTAGCGAAGAGGAGGATCTGAGAGAGCGTGATGGGATGGAGATTTGTAGGAGGTCAGATAGATAAGGAGGGGCAAGGTTGTGGATAGATTTGAACGTGAGGAGTAGAATTTTGAAGATGATGCGTGATTTAACCGGGAGCCAGTGGAGCTGCTGCAGGACAGGAGTGATGTGGTTATAGTAGGAGGTTTGAGTGATGACACGGGCAGCTGAGTTCTGGACCATCTGTAACTTGTGGAGAGATTTGTTGGGGAGGCCGTAGAGAAGGGAGTTGCAGTAGTCAATACGGGAAGTCACAAGACTGTGCACCAGGATGGCTGTGGAGCGGGGTGTGAGAGAAGGACGGAGACGGTTAATATTACGGAGGTGGAAATAGGCAGACCGAGTAATATTGTTGATGTGTGAAGTGAAGGAGAGAGTGGTGTCGAGGATGACACCGAGGCTCTTGACCTGAGGGGAGGGGGATAGCAGAGAGTTGTTAAGGGGGACGAGAAGATGTTCTGATTTTGAAATAGAGTTTTTGGTACCAACAAGAATGATTTCTGTTTTGTTACTGTAGACTGAGGAACAGCTTCTACCCTGAGGCTGTTAGACTCATGAATAAATAATCAATATGAATAAACACTGCAAAATATCACATCATGCTGATGCTGATCTGGTTTCTTGTTGCTGTGTTCATCTGTGACCATCTGCTCATACAGACTCGTGTTCGTGCTGCTGTTTATAATGATGTTTTTCTACTACATTAGAGCTTAGTGTATTACTAGTTGGATGTTTTTCTTAGTTAATCCTAGGTGTTATTACTGTTTTTCTCTTGCATGTTGTTGGATGTAACTGGGACCCTGTGTACATAATATCGTTTTCATCACATGTACCACATGTGGTGCAAATGACAATAAAGACTCTCTGACTGTTTAGTTGAAGGAAATTGTTAGAAAACCAGTGATTTAGCTCAATGAGACAGTCGGTGAGGATGGAGGGTGGGTGGGTGGAGTTAGGTTTTGATGACAGGTAGAGCTGTGTGTCATCAGCATAACAGTGGAAATGGACGCCGTATTTGCGGAAGATGTGACCTAGAGGAAGGAGGTAAATGATGAAGAGGAGGGGTCCGAGGACAGAGCCTTGGGGGACATCCTTGGAGACAGGGGAACACTTAGCCTGGCCCTCGCCTTCCTGCACAGCTCCGCTCAATTCTCATTTCCCTTCACTGCTCAGTCTGGGACTTCTCCCATAGACAACGATTTCTCCGGCTGATTTTTGACCGGACCAATCAGAGAACAGAAGGGGCGGAGTTTTTGGCCCCTAACCCACGCCCCCACCTGTCCCAGCGCGCAGCCAGCGAGCATTCGCATGTTCTCATTCAAAGCGATGCAAAGTGATGCAGGACTGTTTTATATGTGACACAAATGTGTTAAATTCCCCTTCTTAATCCCTTATCTGGAGTTTTCTTTTGTTTTTTTGCCAAAAGTCAAGTGATCGCTCCCTCCTCCCTCCTCCTCCTCTCTCTCCGCTGAGTGCAAAGAATAAGGAAATGACTGAGGTTGTCACGAGAATTAAACTCGGGTTTTACGTTGTTGTCCGAGTCCCTGCATATTTTCTGGTCTTCTGGTGTGCTGGACCAGCGCTACATGGTTTTATTTTATTTTTTAAAAACGTTTTATTAACATATAAACACAGAATATGCAGGCAGCGAGAGAAAATGCAGCAGGAGGCGGAGCAGATGTCAAGTTCGGCAGAGCACAGAGGGGGAGGGAGCAGAATGCTTTCCCTGTTCAAAATTTTCTAAGATCCAATGGTTTTGTTCCTCAGGCAGAGGCCACGCCTCCAGCAAGAATCGTTTCTCTATGGAGAAAGTCCAGACCCTAGTACGAAGCGAATTGAAGGACAAGGGTCTAGTTTTAACCAGGCTAGGGAACACTGGGAACGGAAGGATTTAAGCTGGATGAATTGAGTGCTGTCAGAGAGATAGGAGGTGAACCAGTCTAACGGGGTACCTGAGATGCCAATGGAGGTTAGTCTGTTGAGGAGGATAGAATGACAGATGGTGTCGAAGGCAGAGCTTAGATCCAGAAGAATGAGGATGGACAGAAGACCAGAGTCAGCAGCAAGAAGAAGGTCGTTAGTAATTTTTACTAGAGCTGTTTCGGTGCTATGGTGGGGGCGAAATCCAGATTGAAACTCTTCATAAATGTTGTTGTTGGACAGGTGTGAGTGAAGTTGACTAGCAACAGTTTTTTCAAGAATTTTGGAGATGAAGGGCAGATTGGAGATCGGACGAAGATTACTGAAGTTGGTGAAGTCAAGACCTGGTTTCTTGATGATGGGGGTGATGGCAGCAGATTTGAAGGCTGTGGGAACAATGCCAGAGGTTAGTGAGGAGTGGATGATATTAGTGATGATAGGGAGCAGAGACGGGAGACAGGATTTAACAAGAACTGTGGGAAATGGATCAAGTGGACAGGATGAGGACTTGGACTTGCTGATAATGTCAGCAATGTTAACTATAACTTTGAATAGCACTTTTAAATTATTTCAACATTTCACAATTTTATGTCAAGTCTGAATAAATTACAATGAGTTTCATTAAGGCTCAAGTCTGTCAGGATGTTACACTCGGCTCAAAGGTCTTTTCAAAGAATAGACCCACTTTTTCCCCTAAATTATAAAGATTTTTATGCTACTTCCTTTAATCCGGCTCCACTCCATGTGCCAGTATTTTTGCCTACAACAAGTTACAACACATGACTGGCCTGCAGCACAGCTGAGCTCAGTGAAGAGCAGCTGTCCAACTGAGGAACGACGGTGACGATGGACAGGTATACAGTATGCTGTCACTTGTTGTCATCACATCATTTGCCTAAAGGCGTAAGAGGTGTCTTCAACAAGGACACACGGGGGTGGGGGGTGTTATCTCACACTTCATGTGTTGTACCTCGTTCCACTCCTTCAGGGAATAGTATACAGTATATGCAGAACATTACATTTTTCTGTCCAAATATCAGGTGCAACACTGCTGAAATTTATCTTCAGTTTAGATCTGTTAAGGAAATAAATTTTTCTTGAGATGTGGTCTAATTTTATGTTTGCAAAAGAAAAAGATTTATAAAGGGTAATCACCACATTTTTTGATATTGAAATTATACTACCGGTAATATTTTTCCCCAACAACGATGATGATCTTTTATAAGTTTCAATGACAGAAAGTCAAATCTTTTCATCCAGCACTTGTTAATTGTAGTTTTCAAAGGTGAAATTGAAGTTGGTCAAAATTGGAATGGGTAATTATTGATCATCTGCTGGATGATCAATTCACTTGTTGTTTTGTTTATCCTGATACATGCTCAGTAATCCAGGTAGATGAATGAATCTAACAAGGTTGAGTCAGGTCCTGGATGAATTCTTCTGAATCCATCCAGAGTACCTTCCTTTTTTTGTTTTTGTGTTATGCTCCAAATTTTTTAATATTGAACTTACGAAGATATTCTTTGAGAATCTGTTCCTGAACCTGGGCCAACTTCTTCTCTCTCTTCAGAAACATTTCTCCTCGGAGACAAGGCAGATGATGGAAGATGTTTTCTACAGAAACTTCTAATTGAAAAGAAGAAAACAGCGAATTAAGAAAAAAAGAAAGCAAGAATGCATTTAACTTACAAAACGTACATGACCCATACTGTATAAGTAAGTGTTATTTAAATCTAGCTAGATCTTTCAATGATTTTTACTTTAAAATGTATCCATGGATTAATTGAGTGGTTCTAAACTCGTAGACCAGAACCTGTCTACAGTATACTAGAGGATAAACGATGAGCTTGAGGAGTTGGGAAATGTTTTACCACTAAGAGAACAAGATAAAACCTATTTCTGCTACTCTCAGTAATGACTTCTCTCTAATCTTTATCTGATATACAGCACATAATCAAGAGTTGAAAATAGGGCTTTAACCGCCAAGGACCTGGCCATACACATATGTGGACAACCTGACATCCACATATGCAAGAGTTGAAAATAAGGCTTTAATTCAAGAAAATATAAGGCAAAAAGGCAGAATTGGCACAAAAAAAATAAAAAAAAATAAAAAAAAATAAAAACCTAAATAAAGCCCTAGTAAATGCTGACATTATTGTCTGGAACAATACACAAACATCCTTTGATTCAGACTTGTGCTCCTTATGTGTGTATCTAAAGAATGATTTTAATGAAAACTTTGTCAGTGAGGCAGAGCACCCTCTCCATTTTAAAGTATTTTAAATTATTCAATTGTCTTCAATTCAGTTTATTTATATAGAGCCAAATCACAACAGAAGTCATCTCAGGGCATTAAACAGAAATATTTATATATAAAAAATAACAAGTTAACATTTATTTATCTGAGGAGCAGACAGCTTTGAATTTAACTCTATCGCATAACTCTCATCTTGAGCAAGCATGAAGGTGACAGTGGAAAGTAAAAACTCCCTCATAAGGAAGAAACCTTTAGCAGAACCAGGCTCAGGACAAGAGGCTCATCTGCTTCAACCGGCTGGGTTTGAGAGGAACAGAAACACAATGGCAGGTCTAGAATCACATGTTAAGATAGAAATAGTATCAGATGAAAACTATTTTATTTAACAATTCATTTAAAGAAATTACGATAAGTCAATTTGTCCTAGTAGTCTAAGCCTATGACAGCATAACAATCCAACCCTAACTATAGGATTTATCAAAAAGGAAAGTCTTAAGCCCAGTCGTAAAACTGGACAATGTGTCAATCTTACAGACAGAAAATGGAAGTTGGTTCCACAAGAGAGGAGCCTGATAAGTGAAAGATCTTCCTCCCATTCTGCTTTTGAAAACTCTAGGAACCGTAAGTAAGCCTGCAGTCTGAGAGCAAAGTGCTCTGTTAGGAAAATATGGAACAGTAAGATCTGTAATGTAAGATGGAGCTAGGTTGTTGAGAGCTTTGTAGGTTAGAAGTAAGATTTTGAATTCAATTCTGGATTTGACAGGGAGCCAATGAAGCTAAAACTGGAGAGATATGATCTCTCCTAACTCCAGTTAAGACTCTGAAAGCAGCATTTTGGATCAAATGAAGACTTTTTAAAGAAGTATTTGGACACCCAGATAATAAACCATTGCAACACTGTAGTTCAGTCTAGACGTGACAAATGCATGAACCAGCTTTTCTGCATCATTTTTAGACAAGATCTTTCTAATTTTAGCAATATTATGCAGGTGGAAGAAGGTGGTTCTAGTAATGTTTTTAATGTGGGGGATAGAAGACATGTCCTGATCAAAAACAACAACAAGATTTTTAACATTAGAACCAGAGGCCAGATTAATGCCATCCAAGGAGGGTGAAAGACTGAAAAATTTATTCCTAAGAATAGAATAGAATAGAATATATCTTTATTGGCATCGTCATTGCACCGGAGCACAAAACATTGCAATTGACGCACACACGTCCTTGAGACGGGGACGTGTACACGCAACCGCAGCAGAAATTAATCCGCGCCGCCACAAACAGATATGGGAAAAAAAAAAAGGAAGGTTACAATAGGATAATCAGTGGTATTCAAAAAAGATTCTATCACATTTTGTCTTACAGGACACTCTATGATACAGCCAAAAAACTCTACCAGCAAGCACAATTAAGACAATCACATGTTGCATTTGGGGGCGAAGCAATGAGACAAGTCTGTTAGCACCGTCCAGATAGAGCACAGTTCTGCAGATGTGACCAGCCGGCCTTATCTGAAAGCACACAGAGAGCTCTCGGGGGGGAGGGGTGCGACAGTGGTTCTTCAGTTGCTCAGACTCCAGGAGAAATTTGTAGTCAGCCTTGTTCAAAGTTGCTTGTGGGAGTCCGATTAGATTACAGGTAGTCCCCGATTTACGAGCGCTCTGATCTACGAGGTTCCGGACTTACGAGCTGGCGAATTTTTGAAAAAACGCAAAAAATACTGAGTTTTTCTGTGTTTTTTCACCACAGTTCGTTAGCTAAACATGTGGACACACGTTTCCGATCATTTTTATGCACTCATAAGCAGTTTTTCGATGAAAAACGAGTGTTCGTAGTCGCGCTAGCAAAACCGTTCCAATTTACGAGCGAAATTCCGGACTTACGAGACACGTGGCGGCCGTTCCAAATTACGAGATTTCCGGTTTACGAGCGCCTCGTTGTAACGGAACCCGCTCGTAAATCGGGGACTACCTGTAGTTTGATTTATCTTCAGGACAGGCTTCGGTGAACTTTACCGTAGCCTTGAGTCCAACTGCTGTCTGAAATCCAATTCTTCCAAATTTATGTGAAGCTTTCACCGACTCGAGCTATGGGTCCACCTCCTCCCCCTGGTGTAATCCGCTCGGCCGCGAACGAGTCCCAAACCGCATCGCAGGTCTGTGGTCCTCCATGGCCGTCCCCACTGTGCGATTAAGCTCATAAAGCAGCTGGTTCATTGAGGTTACAGCTCGGATCACAGTCTCATTCTGTGCAGGAAGCTTAGACAGCGCGTTGATCGCCGCGGAAGTCTTCCTGATTTTCCAGTAGCAGAGGCATCAACACAAGCCAAAAAGCAGTGCACCTGCTACCATAAATCCGATTATGAAAAGGTCTTCCACGTCTTCGACCGAAAGAACGGTCAAACACATCATCTTCCATTCGCCACAGGAATCCATGATGTATCCGGCCGGATACGTGTCCGAAGGGCAAGCCGGTTCTCCCGGACCGGAGCACTTCGTGGAAATTTTTTAATCAATAGAGGTAACAGCCCACGCCACTAAATCCATCTTCCAATTTGCTTCAAGCGAGCACTGAAAAACTGCAGACGAGACAAAAGTAGCAAAAGCAGGGGGAGGAAAACTTGAGGAACGGAGCGGAGCAAAAAAGCAGCTGCTTCACCGAGAGCCGGAAGTACCGTATATAAGATGCTCAGATCCAAAAACGAAAACCTCAGTTTTGTCTGAGTTTAAAAGCAGAAAATTAAGGGTCATCCATGTTTTTACGTCTTTAAGATATGCTTGTAGTCTAAGTAACTGGTTGGATTCATTGGATTTCATGGACAAACATAACTGTATCATCAGCATAACAATGAAAATTTATCCCACGCTGTTTAACAACTTTATCTAATGGAAGCATACCCTGTATATAAGGTAAAGAGTATTGGTCCAAGCACTGAACCCTGAGGAACTTCATGACTAACTTTGGTGTATGAAGAAGATTCATTATTTACATTTACAAATTGGAATCATTCAGATAAATATGATTTAAACCATTTTAGAGCCGTTCCTGTAATCCCAATATCATAGCCACTGGTAGAATATTGTGATCAACTGTATCAAATGCAGCACTGAGGTCTAACAGGACCAGTGTAGACACCTGTCCATTATCAAAAGCCATGAGAATTTCATTAGTAACTTTCACCAGTGCAGATTCAGTGCTGTGGTGAGCTCTAAAACTTGACTGAAACTCTTCAAACAGATTATTTCTTTGCAGTCACCTGCAACTACTGTTTCTAGAATATTTTAGATGAAAGTCACCATAGATTTGATATACGGTAGGTCTATAATTGGCTAGGATTCCTGAGTCAAGATAATGTTTCTTAATTAAGTAAAGGTTTAATCTTAAAGTGCTGTGGTACATAATAATTAGAGACAAATTAAGCAGATCCAAAATGTGGATAAGGGAAATACCTCTTTAAATAGTCTGGTTGGGATGGGATCTAGCAGATATGTTGATAGTTTGGATGAAGCAATTATTTTTGACAATTCAGAAAGCTCAACAGGACAAAAACAGTCCAAACATAAATCAGGTTCTAGTGACATTTTTAACGTCGTCTTATCTGACATGGAACCAGGGGTGATAGTAGGAAGGATGGTTTGAATTTTCTCCCTGATTGAAATAATTTTATTCATGAAGAATCTCATGAACTCATCACTGCTTATAGTTGTAAGTGTAGTGGAACACCTCATCTCTGATATTTTAGGCTTGACCTTTAAGTACACCTCTCCACATCTCTCTGAAACTCTCAGTGTTACACCTTCTTAAAGCTCTCAAGGAGACAAGTGGACACCATTTTTTGTTACAATTATTTTTAATTAATGGACACTAATTAATCAGATTTAACTTTCTCTTTAATGTGTGTTAATTCAGAATTGATCTACAGTATATTTTGTCATT
This sequence comes from Garcialebias charrua, assembly GCA_038048925.1. NCBI lineage: Eukaryota > Metazoa > Chordata > Actinopteri > Cyprinodontiformes > Rivulidae > Garcialebias > Garcialebias charrua. The sequence continues at coordinate 33,292 of JBBPBX010001838.1, read as the reverse complement.
TAATGATGATCTGTTACTTGCATGAGTTTGACCCTTCTGCTGGTTTATTTCTGCAGAACAAGCAGGTTTTAATATTATGGCACAGTTCAGGGTAAACTTTTAACTTGCAACTTCCTTCTCTGTTTTGTCTGTGAAAGTTAGCCATAATATTCTCTGTGCTCACAGGCCAGGCCATCTGGCCGATTCTGTAAACAGTTTTCCTGTTGTCCGTCAAGAGACATTTCTGCCTATGGGATGAAAACTCCATCCGTTGTTTTGTTAAACCAGCCAATAGTTATTGAGGAGGTGGGGGAGACCCCGCCTCCCATATAAAGATCCACTTCCTGCATTTTCACTTTAGTGTCGAAGGAGAGAACTTGCTACCAACTGGTTTCTCCTCTGGAAAAAGCTGGAAACGTCCCGGTCATTGTGTCAATTAGACCCACGTCTCAGCTGGAGTCACGGCAAAGCCTTGCTGTGCCTCAAAACACTCATTTCTGAAAGAATTTGTTTTCTGAAGTTTTATTTTGAAAATCAGTCAGTGCGATTGGGGCCTGTTCCTGCCGGTGAAAGCGTGCTCCCGTTCGTCTTCATCAGCCGTACACGCATGAAGTCGACTGGACGTGAGCTGGACCACACAGTCCGGTAGTGTCCACAAACTTCTCAGCCCTCATCTTCAGGGGACGTATCGTCACCAGGTAAAGAGGCTTTGTTTGTATGCTGAACGCTCGGAAGTACAGCTGGACCTGTTCGGGGAAGGTTGCCACCCTGTACATTTCAAAATAATCAACTTCGGTTGACTTAGCTTTCATTTCTCAAATCTTCCTCCTATTTCTTCTTTTTCATAAGCTATTAATCTGTTAAGTAATGTGCCAACAGTTAAATTCTAACTGTCTGTTTGTTTTAATTTGAATTCTTGTCAACGTAGTTATTAAATCAGAGCTAATATCGATACAAATGTTTAATGTAATTTTATGATTATTTCAATAAAAGGTCTATTTTCTGGTGGACCAACATAAGTTGAAGTCTCTCGTGAAATTACATTTTTCCTAGTCACAGTTAAAGCAATTTAATACCGGAAAAAGGATGAACTCGCGAATTGGTGGTAAGTTTGTGCAGATAAAGTCTGCTCAGACCTGCGCATCTAAAATATAGGTAAGTCAGTAAACTGACCAATAAGTCCTATATCATTACAATAATGGTGGCCCTGTAAGTGTTTAAATACCTTACAGTGTCTATATTGTTACATTTAATGGTGGCTCGTACGAGTTCCTGAGACGGTTATTAGGTTGTGTTTTGTGTAGCTTACTGTCACGGTATTTGTTGGCATAGTTCTGTATCCTGTTTTGGACTTATAGAATAGTTTTGGCTGGTGACTGTCACAGAGATTGCTAATCGTGGCATTGTCTGGTGCGTTTCCCGTTAGAATTATTTTTTCTTTCACATTTCAATGTATGTTTGAAGCTGCGGATGAATGAATGTTTGTGTTTGTGAGACGTTTCACACCATGTCGCATACTAAAGCGTGCATTTGTCATTTTGTGACCGCCGTGTCACCACTGCTTCATGTTATTACATCTGCGGATTGCTGTTGAAGGTTTGTTTCACGCATTTGCTGCTCCATTTTACCTAATCTGTTACAACGTGTTTGCCGAGGTTCGGGTGTGCCCACTCTGCTTTGGACCGGACGGTTTGGCCTCCGGTTCCGATTGACGTAAAGTCCGTTGTTGTACACAGTTAGCGTGCTGCCTTCTCTGGAAGGCGTAGGGGTAGCCTGGATGTGATTGGGCTCGTTAGCAGTATTTTCTGTGGTGTATTCTACGTTTATTTTGTGAAAGAGTGTCCAGAACTTTGGGTCGAGCTAACGTTAGCGGTACCGAGAGACATTCGGCTACACTAGCGCTGTGATTGGTCCATCGTGTGTCGTGTTCAAAAAAGTTGGTTCTGTAGACTGCTGGTTGTCAGATTCATTTTTGCACACATTTCTGACAGTTTATCTGTGTTGTTCGTTTCTATGCACGTGATATCGTCGAAGACTGGCTTAACCGCGGTGTTTTGCGATATTTCAGACTGTTTTAGAACGTTGAAAAGTCCGTTCCACGCTATTGTTCGACCGACCGCAGGTCCGTGAACGCACCGCTCGAACGGCACGTCGCACGTGAGTGGCGTAAGGTTTAGAAGACTCAATTTCCCATGAACACTTGGGTTTTAGAACTGCATGTTCTGTCTTCGCTGTGATTGGTCGATTACGCTGTAAGTGTTGACGCTTGAGGGGGTGAGGAGCTCACTCCTCGTCAACTTTCACTTCAGCTGCTTGTCCCAGACAAGTTTCAGGCTTGTTGCCCGTTACTATCTTTTGAAAAGACTGTTTCAACGCGGTGTTTTTGAGATTTTAGTGGATGTATGAGTAAGTTGTTCAGATACTACCGATCGCCATGTGACCAGGTCACGTGACACCGGGAGCTACAACTGCTTTATGAGGACCGACCTTTTTTCTTTTAAACGCAGTTTAAAGTTTCACAGTCCAACCAATGTTTCTCACATCGTTTCGTCTTTTGTGAGACTGGGGTTCTAGAGTTTGTCACGTAAAGGCTCTAGTTCTGTCTGATTAATGCTTTTGATCCGCTGTTAGACGTCTGTGAATGATAGAAGCTGCAGCTTTCGCTCACAGGTGACAACAGCGCCTCTATAGCGGTCAGCAAGAGAAATTACAGTCGCTGTGATAGACTTATCCAGCGCGGTACACCCACCTGCTGGTTGCATCTAATAATACAGTTTGATGCAATTCCTTCTAACATTTCAACTTTCCTGTTTTTGAATAGTGTACATTTTGAAATGTTGAGGACACAGCACCCTTTCATTTGATTTTCACATATAATCAAATGTTGATGGCAGAACAGTTACACAGATTTAATACAGACATGTCTGCATTTTGATAAAACTTGACACTTTTATCATAAATTCTGTGCAAAACAAGCTGTCTGTCCCTGTTTATTTTAAACTGCAAGTTTAAAATAACACACATGAGGCATCTTTTGTCTTGATTTTCACAGAAATCACACAACGATGGCCGATTTAGTTGATCTTGTCACAGGTCGACAAATTAATAAAAATCACTGATTTTTATTTCATTTAACATCTTGGATGTTTTCTGAGCAGCTCATACACTTTGCATATTTGCACGCTGCGAAATAAGACCCACTTTACTTGATTTTTCACAGAAAATCAGTACAAAGATGGACGTTCAAACAGGTGAACCACCTGAGGGGGCCTCCTCTTCTATCAAACCTAGATGGATGCGTGGGAGCCGTGTGTCTCTTGCCCGTGCTTATTGCAAAGTGGGAGAATCTGCTTCATCGTATGCTAATTACTTAGCTGCGGTGGACGTCCATCAGGATAAGTGGGAAAATCCCCTGTCGTTCTACGACAGGCTGATGTCTGTCTACTCCGGGGGCAAAACTATCCCTGGATTAGAGGAAGATGAGGAGTTTAAAAGTCTTTTCATTAAGAATCTTATGCCTTTTCAACAGAAATGTGTTCGTTTCAAGGTTGATTGCACAAAAGATACCATGGAAATGATAAAACAATGCGCTGCGACAGTTTTTGAGGCCGAGATACAACCTAGGATACCATCAGAGGTTGGTCCAGGTCAAAAGGTCACATCCCACTCGCAAAAAATAGAAGAGGTTCCCTCTCCTACAGAGTGAGAGAGAAAACAGGATTGTCATGATAACAAACCATAGATTGTGTCCAGCTGGAACAGTGACTCATTTCGGTTCACAGGGAGTTCTACTCCCTCTGCACCTCAGGTTGAAAACCCTGGGATGAGCAAAGGACCACAAAAGGTAGGTGTTCGCTCTCTAGGTGAACCAAGATGGTTCAGATCGAACCAAAAGAGTTCTCACCTAGGCCTCACAGTGGGTGAACTTCGAGAGAAGTTGATGTCTGGGCGCCGTGACCCATTGAAAAATGGTCTGTCCCGACATGTACCCCCGAGAAGCGGCCCTCCTGCCCCTGCACCTCGAGCTGCACAGTTCGAGACGTGCAAAGAGTCACACAAGCTCCAGATTAAGGAAACGACGCCTCCGCGCTCGGAAGAGACTGAGGTGGTAAGTTGTTTGTCAAATGAGTTGAATGTTACAGTGGTTGACCAAGCTGACACAACGTGTGACGTTGTCCTTGATGATAACACAAACAACGTTGTTCAACCTGATGAAGCGACGCGCAGCACTGCCTTTTGCAACAACTCAGTGCACACAGTTGACAACAACAACGTCGACACTGACAAAGATGCTGACAGCAAACAAATTGCTGATGTTCAGCGTCCAGAAGGTCATGAGGCAGACAGCCATCATGATGCTGACAGCAACATAGTTTGCACAGACGGCGGTACACGTGAACAGGAGCGTGTGCTTAAACCTAGACGGTTTCTGTGTAAATTTATGAGAATGGGGTCCGCAAAGAAAGCTTACCTGCCACTCAGACTGGAAGGGGTCCTCGCGCAAAAAGCACTCCTGGTTTGCTGCTCAGACGTGTCTATCATGTCAGCCGAACTGTTTGAGGAGCTAAGGACCGCCGCTAACGATGTTGACAGGCAAATACCCTTTGTGAAATACACTTATGGTGAGCAACAGGGCCTCGCAAAGACGAGAACAACCCTAATAGCCATGGTTCACATGCAGATTGGCGAAATGTCACTATACCACCCGGTGTATGTGTCTGAACGTGACTCACTCCAGACTCCATTTTTGGTTGGCCAAGATTTTATAAATCGCTTTGAAGCGATTATAAATTATGGCAATCAGACAATGTGGGCCACAGTGAGCAGTCCACTGCCAATCGAGGTGCCTCCCCAAGGTCAGGACACTGACTGTCTAACAGCAGGTACCGCTGAGGTCACAAAGGAATCCCCAACCGAGACCACAAACCCGGTAAGTGAACCTTCATATACAGGTGAGACAGAGGAGACTCAACAATTGGACCAGACTCTGGCCCATCACGAGGACCTCCTCTGCGAGCTGACACCTTCAGCACTCACTGAACACTACCTACCACCGGTAGAGGAAGGTGTGGAGATCCAAGGGTCCCACACCGATGACGCTGTACTGTCCTATGGGACAGGTAATTCGGCATACAGCCAAGATTGCAGTGAAGTCTTGGTTCAAGGACATCTGAGTCCACAAAGTGACAGTCTACAACACGCTGACAGTCACTTGGACTTCATGGTTACAGATTTTGAGGACCCCTCCTCAAACAAAAGGGGGGCAAACTCACACTTCCTACCACAGGTAGAGGACGGTGTAGAGGTCCAAGGATCACACACCGAGAACGCTGTACTGTCCTCTGGGACAGGTAATTCGGCCATCAGCCAAGCTTTTGATGAAACCTTGGTTCAAGAGCTTTTGAATCTAGAACTACTCAGAGATGACATAGTTCTTACAGACTCAAAGAGCACCTCTTCATTCATGAGGTGGGAAGACATACATCACAACGACAGTGACACGTCGCAGTCTGACCTGTCAGACACGCCTGCGACGGCGCCAACAGTTGTGACACACCTGAATTACGCAGAAAGAGGTAAGCGTACAGAGAAACGTTGGCCGAAACCTAAGAAGTTCCTGCGTACTGTCTACTCTAAGCTGCGTAAACAGCCTAAACTAAACAAAGGCATACTAACTCGTGCCCATGGACGGACGTCCACACCCGTGTGCGTGGTCCCTCATGACCACAGGGGGGTGATGTTAGGTCATGCCCATGTCAAGGACAAAGATTTCAATAACCCCACAAATGACAAAGTTCTCGCAAACTCACAGACTTCATGGGAAAATAAGGTCGTCCAAGCACAGGATAGTAAATAAACTAAACAGTTTAAACTATACTAGTTGCGAAAAGAAACCGTTCCAACTAGAACTTAGAAACGCTAAGCATAAAACCCACAACAAAAACTAACCTTAACAACCGTTTAAATCTGCAGGATTTAATTGACATCGGTTATAAAGCTAAGAACTGTTTTTCTTGTGTGTGACACGTTGGAATCTGACGACCAGAGTGAGTTTGTTGTAGTGAAACGTTGTTTTTAGTTGCTTAATTGCTACTTTTGTGTTATTGAAGTTGTTATTGTTTTCTGAACACTCCCAGCCAAAAGAGGTTTTGATTGTTGATTAGTTGAAGACTTAAATGGATTTAACTATGCCAACATGCTGTTCATTTTGTTAAAGATCTCAATCTTTGAAGAGTCATTGTAGATTAATACTACTTAAGGTACTATAATCTACACTGATCTCCCAATCATTTAGGTAGAACCGATTCGATCGTTTCTATTCTAGATCTATTCATTTTGATGAGTCTCGCCATAGACTTCAAAATTTATAGGGAATACCAAATCTTGCGTCGTTCGTCTAAAAGACAACAGACATTTAGACCAAACTAGATTTCATTTTTTTATTTTAGTTTAACCTAAACTAAATAATGAATGGAGGAATAGTTTGAAAGAAGAGGCCTTCGTCCAATGCAGATTTGTTCCTGTCTTTGATTTTATACGTCTACCTTATAATGTTTTGCTAGTTTTTTGATACTTTGTTAAAAAAATAAAAAATAAAAAAATAAAAAAAATTGTTTTTTTTCTCTCTTTTTGTTTTCTATTGTTTATTGTTTGTTTGTTTATTGTTTAATGAAATTCTATCACTGCTGTTCATTGTTCTTTAGTTTTAGCAGTTCGCTTTCATAAATGAGCCCATGAGGTTCAAAAGATTTACCTGACTAAATAAAGGTTGAATGAATGAATGTTACAGAAGCCCTCCATATTTCTATAGGTATAGATCCCTATACTGTATCTGATTTTTACAGCATTGATCCACCCCTTAATTGGTAATTGTAGCTGATCTAATCCATGATAGCTTACATACCAGGTGCATATAGGTAAGGCTTAATGTAGAATCCCAATCATAAGCCCACCTAAAACCACATAATTGCATGACACATTGAACCAGGGTGGCACCGACTGGAAGCCATCCAGCCTGCAACCTTCGATGTGGGGACCTGCTGATCCAACGTTGGTCTTCAACCTTCATCCAAGGGCCGCCTCCTCTGCTTCAATCGAGGGATCCCCTCTACATGCTGATTAAAAACCATTCTTGCTGATGAAATCAATAACCCCCATCGTTGTGGATTTACCGTTGTGGATTATAAGACTTTGTTTTCCAAAGGTTAACAGACTATGTTTTCCAAAGGATTGAAAGCTTACCGCAATGGGATTACTTACGAACAGTATGGAATTTCCAAAAACATTATGGGAGTATAATTTTGAACTTTTTTTTGACTTTTTTTTCCACTTGCTGGATTACATAGAGGTCAGAGACATTCGGTGGTATCCTTTCATGTTGGAACTCATCTCCAAGGACAGGTGATGATTTCCAAAAAGGGGGACTGTAGTGGAACACCTCATCTCTGATATTTTAGGCTTGACCTTTAAGTACACCTCTCCACATCTCTCTGAAACTCTCAGTGTTACACCTTCTTAAAGCTCTCAAGGAGACAAGTGGACACCATTTTTTGTTACAATTATTTTTAATTAATGGACACTAATTAATCAGATTTAACTTTCTCTTTAATGTGTGTTAATTCAGAATTGATCTACAGTATATTTTGTCATTTAATGATGATCTGTTACTTGCATGAGTTTGACCCTTCTGCTGGTTTATTTCTGCAGAACAAGCAGGTTTTAATATTATGGCACAGTTCAGGGTAAACTTTTAACTTGCAACTTCCTTCTCTGTTTTGTCTGTGAAAGTTAGCCATAATATTCTCTGTGCTCACAGGCCAGGCCATCTGGCCGATTCTGTAAACAGTTTTCCTGTTGTCCGTCAAGAGACATTTCTGCCTATGGGATGAAAACTCCATCCGTTGTTTTGTTAAACCAGCCAATAGTTATTGAGGAGGTGGGGGAGACCCCGCCTCCCATATAAAGATCCACTTCCTGCATTTTCATTTTAGTGTCGAAGGAGAGAACTTGCTACCAACTGGTTTCTCCTCTGGAAAAAGCTGGAAACGTCCCGGTCATTGTGTCAATTAGACCCACGTCTCAGCTGGAGTCACGGCAAAGCCTTGCTGTGCCTCAAAACACTCATTTCTGAAAGAATTTGTTTTCTGAAGTTTTATTTTGAAAATCAGTCAGTGCGATTGGGGCCTGTTCCTGCCGGTGAAAGCGTGCTCCCGTTCGTCTTCATCAGCCGTACACGCATGAAGTCGACTGGACGTGAGCTGGACCACACAGTCCGGTAGTGTCCACAAACTTCTCAGCCCTCATCTTCAGGGGACGTATCGTCACCAGGTAAAGAGGCTTTGTTTGTATGCTGAACGCTCGGAAGTACAGCTGGACCTGTTCGGGGAAGGTTGCCACCCTGTACATTTCAAAATAATCAACTTCGGTTGACTTAGCTTTCATTTCTCAAATCTTCCTCCTATTTCTTCTTTTTCATAAGCTATTAATCTGTTAAGTAATGTGCCAACAGTTAAATTCTAACTGTCTGTTTGTTTTAATTTGAATTCTTGTCAACGTAGTTATTAAATCAGAGCTAATATCGATACAAATGTTTAATGTAATTTTATGATTATTTCAATAAAAGGTCTATTTTCTAGTGGACCAACATAAGTTGAAGTCTCTCGTGAAATTACATTTTTCCTAGTCACAGTTAAAGCAATTTAATACCGGAAAAAGGATGAACTTGCGAATTGGTGGTAAGTTTGTGCAGATAAAGTCTGCTCAGACCTGCACATCTAAAATACAGGTAAGTCAGTAAACTGACCAATAAGTCCTATATCATTATAATAATGGTGGCCCTGTAAGTGTTTAAATACCTTACAGTGTCTATATTGTTACATAGGGATACATGGTTCAATAAAGATAGGATTTTTCATTAGACTAGCTATGGTACTGAAAAGGAACCTGGGGTCATTTTTATTCTCATCAATTAAAGATGAATACCTGTGCAAAACAAAACAATGTCTCTTCAAGGTTGCATGAAATGTTAAACAACAACCAAAAATCTCAGGAGGAAACTTCACAGCAGGTCTCACATCTCATACTGTCAAAAGAACAGTCAAGGTCTTTTATCATGAATGAAACTAAGTTTAACTTTGAGTTATAGAACTAAACAGTTTCATTTCTGTAAATGCCTACCCATTTAGTAACTTATAATCAGGAAAATGCACACAAGAATTGAATTCACAAGGGAAAAAAAGTATGTGACATGCATTTCATAAAAATACAAAAAGAGGAATTAAACAACTTACTACTGTATTTAAGAAGAATCTTGATGATTTTGGTGCAATATATTCAAGTGGGTAGGAGTTACACTGCATATAGAAAATGAGGTCGTTTTTTTTTTTTTTTTGCTTGGCTGAGGCAGCACAGACTGACAAATCCTGGAGAGCAAAGGGAGCAATTTTATCTATGACCATGTGCAATGGCAAACCCATGGGGTGGTCAATGGTGGCCTTGGCCACTATAGATTAATCTTTGGCCACCACAATCATTTAAGGAAACTTTTATTTTTAAGCAATATAAAAACTTTAAAGCATAGTGTCCTCAAATACCATACCATTTTATTTATAGAGCACGTAAAACAGCGACAAGGCCAACCAAAGTGCTCAGGGTACAGGGCCAACTTGGATTTTTATATGGCAATCCAATTTTTGAAAGAGACTTTTCTTGCGCCTAAATACAGCCACACACCAAAATGGAAGTCACCAAGTTTTTGACCCAATCATTTGAGGAAACTATACTTTTAAGCAATATAAAAACTAGAAAACTTCTTCATGGCAAGGTGGCAAGTTAATATTTACATTACAATTACCGGTATATACTGTATAGGGTGATGGCCATCTCAAATTTTGACATGACAACCCAATTTTGATGATGACTCTTTTTTGAATTACTAGATGAATCGACACATCAAAATTAAAGTCGGCACATTGCTTATTTTTCAAGGGTTCACAAGACGGACAGACATATATGATGGCAGCCATCTTGGATTTTGACAAGGCAACCCAATTTTCGATGGGGATCTTTCTAATGCCTAGATGCAGCCAAAATGGAAGTCGATACGATACTTCATTTTCAAGTTATCAAGCTCGTAAGACACATAGAGGGTATTTATAATTGTCCAGGACAATAGTGGGGATTTTAAAGGGCCAGCAGCAACAAGTTTTTGCGACACAGGCAACATGAGCAGCAATAATAATAATAATAATAATGTCACATTTTTGTCATCTGTGTATGTTTCCATACAAGACGAAATTTGACTCTGCATTTAACCCAATCACCACCAGGTGGGGCAGTGGGCAGCTATAGAAAGCGCGCCGGGGAGCAAATGGGATGAGGTGTGTTGCTCAAACACACCACAAGTTATGCCGTGACTTGGGTTTGAACCTGGGTCCTTCGGGTCCCAAGTCGGTTCCCCTGCCACTACACCATCTTGGCCCCATAGCAACTGACAACCCTCAGCTTCTGGTAATGAAGCAACAGGGTTTCTATCCAGTCACGTTGATGAGCAGTAATTCCTTTTATAGTATAGTAGAAAACAAATGACTCCTGGGCATTCACATAGCCACTTATTCTGATTAAGTGATTTTGATGTAGCTGCTCTCAAATCTCAGACAAGCTTTGTATTTTCAAAATCCACCTCTTTTGCTTGACTTTTGATTTTTTCTTTTACATTTTACAGATTTTTAACCTTATAGATTTTATATTTTTAATAGATTTTACTGATTGATCTGATTTATATAGCATACCATTTTTATTACATCGTTTTAATTTACTTTTGTTTTAATTGGATTTCATGATGTGTGAACTGTGCTTTTTTATCAACTCTGTACATTACTTTGGTCTGCTGTGGTGTTTTGAAGTGCTTTACAAATAAAGTTGGATTGGATACAAATTTTAATTAAATAAAAGTAATGTTTTCAAATTATAAAACATCCCTTATTGCCTGGAGCCTTGAAGTTAAAGCACATAGGGAAGGTAAAATCTTAAAATCAAACTGATACAAATCAGTTGTATGGCTAAAGCTTAGAGAGATTATGGTGGCCATTTGGAGAATTGAAGGTTTAATTTTCAGCCAAGCAAGATATTCAAGTGTCACTGACACTTGAAAACACTAAATCCACTTACGGTATTGTGAGAGTGTGAGTGTCAGGTTGTGAGTGTCAGGTGACAACAAAAGGTGCTACAGATGTAGAGTTCAGTTGCATAAAAGACAGTGTGCGTCAATGATTGAATGAGAGCCACGTTTTAAAGAGGACTGTAACAACACAGTGCAGTTAAAAAGTGCTATAGAAATGTGAATCGTTAACTTAATGTGTTGAACATTGATATAGTCAGCATATTATTTTTGTCTGCTCTTTTTAATGATTACCGGTAAGATGCTCTACAACCATTGCTTGTATTTACATTAACACCAATCTGTTTATCATTGGGTAGACTGCTAAATGAATTTAGGCACAGCCAATTTAATCTAAAGCTATTGCTCAAATTTTTAGAAGTGGAATTTATGGGAAAGAATAATGAACAATGAACATCTTACTAAACCTTTACTTAAGAAATGTGATCCTGATTCAGGAATTCTAGCCAATTATAGACCTAAATCTACCATAATCTAACATTCCTCTAAAAAATTCTTCAGAAAATAGTTGCAAATCAGTTGCATGAACAGAATTAGTCTGTTTGAAGAGTTCCAGTCAGGGTTTAGAGCTCACCATAGCACAGAAACAGCACTGGTGAAAGTTACTAATGATATTCTCATGGCCTCTGATAATGGGCTTGTGTCTATACTGGTCCTATAGTTGATCACAATATTTTACTATAAAAGGTTTGAATAATTCTGGAGAGAAGGGTCCGTCAGATAGTCGAACATCGGATTCAGGAGGAGCAGTGTGGTTTTCGTCCTGGTCGTGGAACACTGGACCAGCTCTACACCCTCAGCAGGGTCCTGGAGGGTATGTGGGAGTTTGCCCAACCAGTTTACAGTACATGTGCTTTGTGGACTTGGAGAAGGCATTCAACCGCGTCCCTCGAGGGGCCCTGTGGGGGGTACTCCGGGAGTATGGGGTACCAGGCCCTTTGATACGGGCTGTTAGATCCCTGTACGACCGGTGTCAGAGCTTGGTCCGCATTGCCGGCAGTAAGTCAGGCTCGTTTCCAGTGAGAGTTGGACTCCGCCAAGGTTGCCCTTTGTCACCGATTCTGTTCATAACTTTTATGGACAGAATTTCTAGGCGCAGCCAAGGTGTTGAGAGGATCCGTTTTGGTGGCCTTAGGATTGCTTCTCTGTTTTTTGCAGATGATGTGGTCCTATTGGCTTCATCAGGTCGTGATCTACAGCTTTCACTGGAGCGGTTTGCAGCCGAGTGTGACGCGGCCGGGATGAGGATCAGTTCCTCCAAATCCGAGGCCATGGTCTTGAGCCGGAAAAGGGTAGAGTGCCCTCTCCGGGTCGGGGAGGAGGTCCTGCCCCAAGTGGAGGAGTTTAAGTATCTCGGGGTCTTGTTCACGAATGAGGGAAAACTGGAGCGTGAGATCGATAGGCGGATAGGTGCAGCATCCGCAGTGAAGCGGGCGCTGTACCGGTCTGTCGTGGTGAAGAGAGAGCTGAGTCAAAAGGCAAAGCTCTCAATTTACCGATCGATCTACGTTCCCACCCTCATCTATGGTCATGAGCTTTGGGTTGTGACCGAAAGAACGAGATCTCGGATACAAGCGGCTGAAATGAGTTTTCTCCGCAGGGTGTCTGGACTCTCCCTTAGAGATAGGGTGAGAAGCTCAGTCATCCGGGAGGGACTCGGAGTAGAGCCGCTGCTTCTCCACATCGAGAGGAGCCAGTTGAGGTGGCTCGGGCATCTGGTTAGGATGCCTCCTGGACGCCTCCCTGGTGAGGTGTTCCGGGCATGTCCCACCGGGAGGAGACCCAGAGGAAGACCCAGGACACGCTGGAGGGACTATGTTTCTCGGCTGGCCTGGGAACGCCTTGGGATTCCCCCGGAGGAGCTGCTCCAAGTGGCTGGGGAGAGGGAAGTCTGGGCCTCCCTACTTAGGCTGCTACCCCCGCGACCCGACCCCGGATAAGCAGAAGACGATGGATGGATGGATGGATGGATGGATGGATGGATGGATGGATGGATGGATGGTTTGAATAAGATATTGGGATTACAGGAACAGCTCTAAAATGGTTTAAATCATGTTTAGTCAAAGTCAAAGTCAAAGTCAACTTTATTGTCAGATCTGCAATATGTACTGTACAGGACATACACAGGACCGAAATTGCGTTTCTCTCAGTCCCTCGGTGCAACAGTAAACATCTAAACATTGAAACACTGAAACATATAATAATAGACATAAGCATAAAATAGTAAAACTAACACTGTCCTGAGTTTTTGCATAGTGGTATAAGAGTATGAAAATTTACACCAACTCTAAAACTAAAACTAAAACATTAAACATTTAATGAACATAATACTGTCCTGAGTTTTTGCATACTAGTATAAAAAAAAGAGTATAAAAAGTATAACTAAAATAAACTAAAGGTTTCTAGCATTGACATTTGCAAAGTGGCAAAGCAGCGTATGAGTTAATGTGCACAGTATATGTATGAGGTAGTAGTTGATGTTGTTATAGAGGCAAAAAGTGGCATATGCAGTAAGGCACATTGGGCATCCCTAAATAAGACCGTTCAGAGCACACTGTATATGTATCAGCAGTGGTGTAGATATTAGAGTAGTGTAAATGTAAACAGTAGTAATTAAATGTAAGCAGTAGTAATAAAAGTAAACAGTATTAATAAATACCCTGATGCATGCTCAATAATCCAGGTAGAAAAATCTAAAAAAGCTAAGTCTGGTCCTCTGGACATTCAAAAAACAAAAAAACAAAACAAAGCAAAAAATTGTAGAAACGTTTCGTCTTTCGTCCGAAAGACTTCCTCAGTCTGAGGTGCTGGGTTCAGCTCAGTCTTATAAATAGCACCCTCTCACAGTGTTACACAACCAGTTGGCTGATGACAGCCTGAAACCAGCTGCTCACATGATCAAGGAGGACCATCAGCCTAACAATGGATCGTTAGCACCCTGATGGTTGTTTGCTACTCAGCCCTCTGTGAATAGCAAACAACCATCAGGGTGCTAACGATCCATTGTTAGGCTGATGGTCCTCCTTGATCATGTGAGCAGCTGGTTTCAGGCTGTCATCAGCCAACTGGTTGTGTAACACTGTGAGAGGGTGCTATTTATAAGACTGAGCTGAACCCAGCACCTCAGACTGAGGAAGTCTTTCGGACGAAAGACGAAACGTTTCTACAATTTTTTGCTTTGTTTTGTTTTTTTGTTTTTTGAATGTCCAGAGGACCAGACTTAGCTTTTTTAGAGTATTAATAAATGTAAACAGAGAATGTAAACAGTATTATGACTATAGGCAGTGATGTAATACAAACATTAGTGCAAGTATGAGAAGTAGTGCAAACTGTATGAGCACATGACCGAGAGTTTAGTGAATAACCCGTTTGATGACACAGAGTCCAGTGTTAAAATCTTTGTGTTGTGTGGTAATGTGTGAGAAAGTTTTAGTGTTAAGGCAGTTCAAATGGGAGGGGGGCAGAGCAGGCAGAGTGTTTAGCATCCTGACTGCCTGATGAACAGAGCTGTCTCTCAGTCTGCTGGTTCGAGCCTGGAGACTCCTCAGTCTCCTCCCTGATGGCAGCAGTCTGAAGCAGCTGTGTAGTGGGTGTGTGGGATCACCTGCCATGCAGTGGGCTTTCCGAGTGAGGCGTTTGCTGTGTAAGTCCTGCAGTGAGGGCAAGGAGGTGCCCACGATCTTCTCAGCTGCTCTCACAATGCGCTGGAGGCTCTTGCGGCAGGATGCAGTACATGCACCAAACCACACAGTGATGCAGCTGGTCAGGACACTTTCTATGGCACCTCTGTAGAAGGTGCTCATGATGGGGGTTGAAGCTCCAGCCCTTTTCAGCTTGCGGAGAAAGTAGAGACGCTGGTGAGCCTTCTTTGCCAGTGCTGCAGTGTTCCTGCTCCAGGACAGGTCCTTTGAGACGTGCACTCCCAGGAACTTGGTGCTGTCTACTCTCTCCACTGCGGTGCTGTTGATGGTCAGAGGGGCATGTTGGGCATCCCTCTTCCTGAAGTCCACAACAAGTTTATTTGGTATATTTCAGTTTGTAAATGTAAATAGCCATGGAGTTCCTCAGGGTTCAGTGCTTGGATCAATACTCTTTAACTTATATATGTTTCCATTTGGTAAAGGTATTATTAAACAGTGTGAGATAAATTTTCATAGTTGTGCTGATGATACACAATTATGTCTGTCCATGAAACCCAAGGAATCCACCCAGCTACTTAGACTACAAGCATGTCTTAAAGACAAAAACATGAATTATCCTTAATTTTCTGCTCTTAAACTTAGACAAAACAGAGGTTGCAGTTTTGGGACTTGAGCATTTTAGGAATAAATTTTTCAGTCTTTCACTTTCTCTGGTTGGCATTAATCTGGCCTCCAATCCCCACAGTAAAAACGTTACCAAGACTCCGATTATTCTCAATCAGGTCATCTGGACAGTTTCTTTTTAGTAGAAACGTTTCACCCTCACTCCAGAGGGCTTAATACCAAGACTGTTTTCCTCCACCTGCATAATATTACTAAGATTAGAAACACCTTGTCCAAAAACGAGAAGAGTTCCGTTGTGACTTGGCACTCAGTGTTTTCCCTATACATACCATTATATGAGTGTGCCCAGCCCGGTCAACAAAACCAAGCGCCCTGCCTACCGAACCAAACTGAACTGTTTTTGCAAATGGCAGCAGCTAGCTGTAGGAGTTTTGGCACAGTTCAGGACACTTTCTGTAGAAGTATCATAATATGTATGCCAAAACAACCATGTAATGTAAAACATGCAGCATTGTTAAGGGTTTTAAATAGTAATCACACAGCTATGAACTTTTGTGACTGGAGCAGTTTAAAGATGACAAAACAAACAACTTTGTTATTGGCTTCACTGCTAGCTTGTTAATCCGGTCAGAATAAAAATTTGTCCAAACTGAGAACAGTCACAAGCTTAATTATCCTACCGTACATGTATCACTACATTGGAAAAGGCTCACATGCCATCAGGTTCTGAAAACATCTGAAGTACTACAAGAGTTTAGTAAATTTAAACGAAAATATATTCTTTACAGTAAAAGAAGTAAACACAAAAGTATACACAAAAAGCCAAGATCACAAAAAATACCTGATGAGAGATTTTTTTCTCTCAGCAAACCAGAGATGGTTGCTATAGCAGCCGCTCCATTAAGCTGACAGTACGAGTGTATTATCCTGACCCTGCACACTCCAGAACCAGCATCATCTGATCCCTGGACCAACAGGAAGTAGACAGCACTCTCACCTTTCACCTCAACATCAGGCACTGCAAAAAAAAAAAAGTCAGCAAGGACAGGAATTATTGTACATTGTAGAATTGCTGCGTTAGAGAAGAAATTTGCCATGTTTAATGCAGAGCCATATAAAGTGAGAGTTGCGACACCCTTTGAACTCGCCGACAGGCGGTCAATCGTTCCAAACAACGGCTATGGAAACCTTGTGGAGCTGCGCCCTCTGGCGGCGACGGAGCGCTACTGCAGGCAGAGTCAGACTGTAACCAGAGCCATGGAACAAATCGCCCCCTCCATGACCCACGTGACTTCCGCATTCCATTCTTACAATGGGAGTCTATGGAAGTGTCGGAACTCTCACTTTATATGGCTCTGGTTTAATGCAGCCACCAACTGCTATCAGAAAGCTAATCAGTGAATTTTCCAAGTAAAAATATTTTTTGTTCTTTTACTTAGAAATTTAGAGCATTAAACCGTCCAAACAAACTTAATCCTCGCAGTCTAATATGCAGCATCTAACAAATTTACTCAAGCAGTAATTTTCATTATCATTCCCATGGTCTGTACAAACTGAAGATTTGCTGTCTGTTGTCTAGATGTCTTCTGCTGTTCTACCACTTCTGTATTTGTGACCTGTTGGCCAGGTCATCGATGAAAATGAGAACATGTTCTCAAATAAATAGCCTGGTTAAATGAAGGTCAAATAAATAAAGGTCAAATAAAATAAAGTTTGATCACAATATCTTTCAGATCAATTTAGTTTATGTTTCCATCAAATACTTGAATAATTCAATCCAGTAGTCACAAACAGCTGAATTCAGAAAATTACATGGTACACTTTTCTTATGTCAAGTTTTTATAAACAAAAACTTGAAAATGAAAATTCTTACCAAGAAATGACTTTGGCCTCCTGGCTAAAGACTCTTTCCAGCGCTGGGAGCTTAGCTGGCTGGCTGAAGGTTGGGCAACAGGAGTGACTGTACAGGACAGGCTGAACAAAGCTCCAACCTGAAGGTAGAAGCACAAACAAACAAACATAAACCCTAAAACAACACAACAGATTCAACTCATCTTCTTCTGTCATCTAAACTTGATTCTTTAAAGCTGCATTCTGCAGTTTCTGGAATACAATTAGAAAAAATTTCAACAGGGAAAAGCATTCTGCTCCCTCCCCCTCAGAGCCATATATGGCTCTGTTCCCCGTCACTCTCGCTGTAAATCAGCTCAGCTTCCTTAACTCCGCCTCCACTCATGTCCTCTCGCAGCCGCTCCGAATTTCTGTGTTTATATGTTAATAAAACGTTCTAAAAAATAAAATAAAAACAGGGAGCGCTGGTCCAGCACACCAGAACACCAGCAAATCTGCAGAGCCTCGGCAGCCACGTTGAACCCGATTTTAATTCGCTCGTGACAAATTCATTCATTTCCTGAATGTTTCTGTCATGACTCAGCGGAGGATGAAGCGATCACTTGACTTTTGGCAAAAAAACAAAAGAAAAGTCCAGAGCAGGGATGAAGAAGGGGAATTTAATACATTTGTGTCACATACAAAACAGTTTTGCATCGCTTTGCAATTATTTCAACGAGAACCTGCGCGGCCGCTGCGGGCTGACAGGCGGGGGCGTGGGTTAGGAGCGTGAGAAGTTAGAAGCTCTGTTTTTATTGGCTGGTTATAAACTCTGTTTTTATTGGCTGGTTAACCGCGGGGCGCTTTGGTTTTTATAAATGCTTTTATTACCACCGGGAGACGCCAGAGGACTATAGTTTTTTTCAGAGATTACCTGTCAAACATCAATCTATCAGGAGATAGTGGCAGAGTGAAGAAATATGTTTAAAAAATAAGTTACATACTTAAGCTTTAAAGACACCCTAACAAAAGTTGTCTTATTTATTTAGTAATCAGGAAATGCCGTGAATTAGAATAAACAACAATGAGCAGTACCTTTCCACGAAGTGACCTCAGCTGGTCCAAGAGAAGTTTAGCTTTCTTTGACTTCCCAGACAGGTCTCTTTTTCAAGTCGTAAAGGAACAACGTAATGTCAAGTTTAGGTTTACAGGCTTTCACCATTCTTCTTCTGCAGTTTTTTTTTTTGGTCATTGTTTGATAAACAATTGAATGGTGTATAAAATCATGTAGATTAGTAATCTATGGATGTTTCCTACCTTCTCTTAGGGCTGGTTAGAATCAAATGATTTTTTATTATTTAGCAAAACTCAAAATCTTAAAACTAAAATAAAAGTGTACAAACCTTTTTACATGACTGAAAAATAAAAGTACAAATTATGTTATTTTGGTATACGTTTTCATCGAGCGCACACACACACACACACACACACACACACACACACACACACACACACACACACACACACACACACGTTCTTACAAAAACTTGAATATGAGGATACAGTTCAAACTGGGTGCTGGACATTAGAAAGCTGGGCAGGTCTGACAAATCAACCAGCTGGACCAAGTGGCAAACTGGTGCAAAGTACTGGAAGACCTGCAAAACCAGGACAAACAGAATGGCCGTGATTATGCAACAAACAGAATAAAAAGTATTGCAAGAATCGACAAAATAAAAAAATAAAAATGCATTTTCACATAAAGAAACAATTAAAATATACATATTTTAAAAAATCCTTGTGGTCTGTGTTTCAGCAGCTTCAGGATCTCAAGACCTGCAGCTGAAGACCTGATAAGTTTACTCTTCATCTCAGCTGGTCCTCTTCAAAAAGGAACATTTTAACAATAAATTAAAAGAGGTTAGAAGTAAACACATTAATAGAGCAGTACTTAATTATAATTATAGTCAGTTTTTCAAGCTACAAAATTCAAAACCCTCAACATGGCTGCATTTCTCAATCCAAGCCATACACACCGACAACCCTTAGATAAAATGCACACCCTGCAGCACTGTGGCAGAACACCATGCTTACTACTTGAGGCCCAAATCTTCATCTGGGAGACCAAAAAGGGAATAATTCAGATGTTGGAAGCACAAATTGAAACGAAACAATGAATTGCATTGATTAAAACTTTATTACAAGAACTACATTGTGAATTCAGTGTGATCCATCCCCTTTAATTAACTTTGATGCTGGACAACAATAGGTTCAGCGATGCAGAAAGAGACTTACCTCAGAGTTTAATTTGTGATCAGTGGTGGTGCAAGAAGCTTGCAAGAGGCTTGACTCTGATGTGTGGTGCAGAGGAAGGCGCAGAGAAAAGCCATCAAAGCGGAGTTCAGATGCAAACTGATGCAAACACATGGAGAGGAAAAAAGATATTGAGAAATTACTCACAAGCTCTTTCTCTCTGCAGAATTGATAAACAACTGTGATATCTTGTAGAATTTTTTTAAACATCAAATAAAAACCCTAGCATTCAATAAAAAAAGTGAATTACCCATCAACCTTAATGCAAATGTTTTAAACTAAGATCATCTTATGATGAGAAATGAAGTTATAGCCGTTTCAGTCACATATTTAAAATAACATTATACACAAACTCATGCTGTATCAAAAAAACTTGATCTGTTAGCACTTGGAATATGTGATGGGCATGATCTTCAGCTACTACCACGCCAAAATTTAGCACAATGTCTGTAACATTTACTGAGTTCGTCATAATTGTCAGAGTCAGAGTCAGAGAGTCAGAGAGAATTTATTGTCATTTGCACCGCATGTAGTACATGTGTTGAAAACGAGATTATGTACACAGGGTCCCAGTTACATCCAACAACAAATGCAAGAGAAAAACAATAATAACATCTAGGATTAACTAAGAGAGACATCAGCTAGTAATACACTAAGCCCTAATGTAGTAGAAAAACATCATTATAAACAGCAGCACGAACATGAGTCATTATGAGCAGATGGTCACAGATGAACGCAGCAACAAGAAACAGATCAGTATCAACATGATGTGACATTTTGCAGTGTTTATTCTTATTATTTATTTATTCATGAGTCTGACAGCCTCAGGGTAGAAGCTGTTCCTCAGTCTAGTGGTTCTACATTTGATGCTCCTCAACCTCCGTCCCGAGGGGAGTGGTGCAAAGAGTGAGTGTGCTGGGTGAGTGAGGTCTTTCATGATGCAGGTGGCTCTTTTTCTGCATCTGGAGGTGTAAATGTCTGTGATGGTGGGGAGACTGACTCCCACAGACTTCTGTGCAGCCTTCACCACTCTCTGTAGAGCTTTCCTCTCTGCAACTGTGCAGCCTCCATGCCACACGTTGATGCTGGAGCACAGGACGCTCTCCACTGCACACCTGTAGAACGAGGTGAGGACTGAGCTTCTCAGACCAGCTCGTCTCAGCCGTCTGAGGAAGTAGAGTCTCTGATGACCTTTCTTGATCAGGCTGGTGGTGTTGTTGCTCCAGCTGAGGTTATCATTCAAGTGTACACCCAGGTACTTGTAGCTGGAGACCACCTCCACCGCAGATCCACCTATATACAGTGGGGTGTGGGTGTGTTTGTTCCTTCTGAAGTCCACAATCATCTCCTTCGTCTTCTTCACATTCATGTGAAGGTTGTTCTCTTTGCACCAGCTCTCCAGATGTTCCACCTCCTGTCTGTAGCTGGATTCATCATTATCTGTGATGCATCCCACCACAGCTGTATCATCTGCAAACTTAACAATATGACAGCCTGGATGTGTGGCTGTACAATCATATGTGAGCAGAGTGAACAGAAGAGGGCTCAGCACACATCCTTGAGGAGAGCCAGTGCTGAGGGTGATTTAATGTTTTCAATTAGTTTAACTCCTAAATGTAAAAATTGTAATTTGTAGATATAATAATTACTTTCTGAGAGTTTAATTGAAATTGGTCCACTGGTTCAGGAGATATTTTGCTAACAGACAGACAAGCATACAAAGAGGCAGCCAAAAACATTAGTGTCTGCCTTTTGGCAGCAGGCAATAATTAAACCATTCATCAAACAAGTAATTACCATACTGTTAAACAATTAAAGCTGGAAAATATCTACATTATGCAACTGACACTTTGCCATTTAAATATAGGTATGCAAACATACGGATGTTCTCAAAGTCAGACATCCAGGTATGTTGTCACCTGATCATACTGTACATGGAGGCTGACGTATTGGTTTGAGGGAACTTGGAAAAATGGTGAAAAGTTGCTGTGTAAAAGATTGCCCTTCTCACAAAAAGAAACATCCTGAGAGAAAATATTTCATTTCTCGGAGTGTAAGAGTGAGAAAGGAGAGGTATTCAAAACCCAGACGCATCCGTAAAACCAGGCAAACTTTTGTCACTGTGAAGCAAGTACATGTCTGTTCATCACCGGTACATATTTTTGTTACTTTATACAATATACGTTATATACAAAACATTTCTCCCTAAAATAAACTGGTCTAGATTACATGATTTAACCTTTTTTGTTGTTGTCTATCTGTATGATTGAGCTTACAACCCTTTTTCTGAACCATTTTGGCCTTGGTTGTTCTCAGGCTGTTTCTGTGAGTAGCAAGTTGGTCATTTGATCGTTGTACAGTACATGATGATTGATTGTTTTGGACAGATGGTCCCTTTATGCATGTGTTAAAGCTAGTACCTGGGAATTCAACAGGAGGCTGGCTTAAAACACAGTGATGGGGGCTATTTACAGGACAGATATGGGTTGGCAGACCGCAGACTGATGGAAGTCTTTTGGATGAAATACAAAACATTTCTCCATAAAAGAAACTTGTCCAGATGATATGATTTAAGCTTTTTTGTTTTTATACAATATAGAATGACACACAATTGTTATTAGCTCTGTAATTTTTAACAACATCTTTTTTTTCTCTGTACTTGGGTGAAGTCAGACGTGTTTCCCTGTGCTCCGTTCTCCCCACTTCCCTGCTTGCACTCTTTCGTCCTGTGAACCCTTAAAGAGCCTTTTTTCCCTGCATACCTTCCTTCCTAATTTGAAGGACTTGATCAGCTGGTCTCTCAACAAAATTGATTAACTTCTCCCGACAGGAGTCAGGGTAAGGAGGACCCTCTTACCTCGACAGAAACAAATTGGATTTGTGATGACAACTGGATTTTGCTGTTTGGCTGGTGAAATCTGGATTGTCTACAAATTTGTGTGGATGTGTCGAAGCTTGGCAGCACTCAGACTGAATTATGCAGAGCGGTGTCAGAGAGCTGGAGCAGGCTCTTATCAGGACTGTGGACTATCTAGCAGCACACAAGAACGGTGGGAATAATCTTGGAGAAAGCTGTAAGCTCGACTTTCGGCATAAAGGCCCCAGTATAGCTCTGCGTTCGGCCGAACGCTGCTCGACGCCATTCGAAAGCAGAGGCACAAGCGTTTGAACGCGGGCACGAACGCGCCAAGCTCAAATTTTACGACCGCGACCGCGTTGTCTCACAATAAACTGCCCGGAGCCGGACTATTTTGTATGTGACACAAATGTATTAAATTCACCTTCTTCATCCCTGATCTGGACTTTTCTTTTGTTTGTTTTTTGCCAAAAGTCAAGTGATCGCTTCCTCCTCTGCTGACTCCATGACTGAAATGATAAGGAAATGAATGAATTTGTCACAAGCAAATTAAACTCGGGTCCAACGTGGTTGTGCGAGGTTCTGCAGATTTCCTGGTGTGCTGGACCAGTGCTCCCTGTTTTTATTTAATTTTTTAGAACTTTTTATTAACATATAAACACAGAACACCGCAGCGGCTGCAGCCAGAGCCAGCTGCCGG
This sequence comes from Garcialebias charrua, assembly GCA_038048925.1. Lineage (NCBI taxonomy): Eukaryota > Metazoa > Chordata > Actinopteri > Cyprinodontiformes > Rivulidae > Garcialebias > Garcialebias charrua. The sequence continues at coordinate 10,169 of JBBPBX010001838.1, read as the reverse complement.
CTCGTGCCTTTTTTTCCCCCACCCGACCTGTCAGTCAATTCAGTAGGCGTGTCAGCAAATGACCAATCAGCGACCTCAATTTGTCCCGTAGGTAAATGCTCTGCCCTGCTGCTGCTCGAATGACATCAAGTATTTGGAGCGAAAACGCGAGCATTAACGCGAGAACGAACACAGAGCTATACTGTGAACTGCCTGCGCACAGAACACACGCGTAAAGCGGTGTTCGGTCGAATGCAGAGCTATACTGGGGCCTTAAGGAATCAATTCAGCTGTTTGAAGTTTCCATAAGAGAAATATACCAGCGAGACTTTTAAAAGACAGAAACAGCAATTCACGAGTTCTGCCTGACCCAAACTGTGGTCTTGATGGCAGACCTATCTCAACTCCTCCTGGCATGTTTAAAAAAAAACAAAGATGCTTTGTCTGTCTCCTCACCCCTCCCTTCCTCAAGGCAATGGACATGTGATGGAACCTCAACCGAGCTGATGATAACAAACACCTCTTATCTGGCCAGTGGCTGAGGGGGGTGAGCTCTGGACTATGCTACGACCTTCCCTTAAAATGTATGGTCTTCACTGGCCTATATGTATCATGTCTATTTATGTGCTATGCTGTGGTAGGTATTTTGATGCCTCAAATCGTGCCCTGTCTAGGACACTGTGTGAGAGTTTTTTTTTTAATACCGTCTCTCCTCATGTTTTCTTCCCTTTTCTCATCTAAGCAAAAATATTATTTTGAACAAGAATAAGAAAGGCGCGCTTTTACATTAGCAGTAGGGCTGGGCGATATGTACCAAAATTAATATCTCAAATTTTTTTATCGCGATATATGATATATTATCTCAATATTTTTTCTATCCATAATGTAATAACAAAAAGATATTTGAGTCAAAGTTTTGTCCCCATTGTCACACAGGCATATTTATTAACAGCTGTAACTGCACAAAATAAATTTCTAAAAAAGATAACTTATTTGCATTAGTTTTTTTTTTTAGACATCTATTTAGATATACAGTATTAAATAATAATCCTCTTCAGTTGTGAGGAGCTGTGGTTGAGAGGCTAGAGCAGTCGACCTCCAATGGGAGAGCTGGGGGTTCGATTCCACCAGCAGTCACATGCTGAAGTGTTCCTGAGCAAGACACTGAACACATCATTGCCTCTGATGTGTGTCCCATCAGTGTATGAATGTGATAAAGCTCTAATTATTCTTAGTAGAGATCTAGTAGAGTGTTGTATGAATGGGTAAATGAGGGCGCAGCTTGTGTTGTAAAGAGCGTCGAGTGTCTTGATATGATAGAAAGGTGATATATAAGTACAGTCCATTCAGCTGTGCCGCCTTCATGTTAGTCAGCCTGTGTGAAGCTGCTGTAAAGTGAGCCTCCACTTGGAATCTTGAAACTACAGCTAGACGACAGACCCGTCTTCTTATTTGAAATGGTTCAGAGCTCATTTAGTTGTGTTAGATATTTATGTAGACTGGTCCTGGGGTTCTTGATCTACTCAAAAACGGGATTATAATGAAATTATGACCCGGTTCTGACTGGGTTAAACTGGACCAGCAGCTCTAAAAAGAGTCTCCCATGGATTCAATATCTGGCAAGGAATAGAGTTTATTTTGCTTGCTACATCACGTAGAAAGGCTTTAATGCACTGTCCCATGTTTTTCCACATGCATCAATCCACATAAGATCCGTTGAGATCACACTTAGTCGCGCCCCCTCATACACATGACAGGAAGAGCTCCCCTTCTGCGAAGGGCGGGGCCTAGGCCCTATAAATTAGTAATGACACTGGACATCTCTCTCTCTCTTCCGGATGCTGATCATATCAGAGAGCCAGCGCTGCAAACTGTAACCTTTTCCTGCCTTTACTTTAATACAATTTATAAAACTTAATTCAGGTTTCCTTGATTTATTTAGTATGAGTTACCACTTCTGAGGAAGATCCGAACAGGGGGAGGGGGGCGATGGAGCTGGAGGCGGGTCTTGGGTCCTGGATCCCAAGAGGATATCTCCGGGGACCTGCACCCAGCTCCTCGACGTAACAGTTGTGCTGGGTGCCTTTAAAGGAACAGAGAGAGGAAGCGCGACATTAACAATTTATCATATTGCTAAAGATACGGTCCTTAGCGGCTAACAAGACGGCTAACGCTAACGTCTTGTTAGCCGCCAAGAACCGTATCTTTAGCGATATGATAAACTGCTGCTTTATTAATGTCGCACTTCCTCTCTCTGTTCCTCTAAAAGGCACACAGCACAGCTAAATTAGCTCTGAACCATTTCAAATAGAAGACGGGTCTGTCGTCTAGCTGTAGCTCCACACACGCTCTGCTGTGTTTACTAAATGCCTCCTCTTCTGCTCGCCCACTCCTGGAGAAGAAGGAAGGAGAGGGGGAGCGTGGCTGAGGGCTGTGTGTTTGTATTCGAGGAGGAAGAAGGAGGGGGGCCACCTGGGAGAAAGAGACGGCAGGATTTCCAAGTATAAAACTGTTTTGTTTATATGAAGATAGTCTCAACTTGTATCGCAAAAATAATTTCTTTCAATATTTAAAAAAATATTGAGATATCGCCCAGCCCTAAGTAGCAGCTTCGTACACTATGTCCATCTTTCGGACGACTGTACGTACATGTTCTCGTTGAATCTCGGTGCAATGATAATAAAGCTTATTCTGATTCTGATAAATACAGTACAAGTTACAACATCTTTAGTTACACTGTCAATAAAGCTTAATCTTCACAGTTTTCCAGTATTTATAAAAACTTATTACAATAGTTTTGATTTGGAAATTCTTCCACAGACCATTTAGTTTACATACAAAGAGTTCAGATCTCTTGAAATACAGAATCAAGATAATCAAAGTTCAGAATAGGCTTTAACATAGAAAGTGTTATATATTCTTGTCAGATGTATTCATAAGACCCACATTTTAACCTGTCCTTTAATGTAAATTTTTGCTCCTTTGTTTTCAGCACTGAAGAGTAATGACCAGTCAGACAATATACCATCCATCTTTCCTCAGCACCCTGAGCGGAGTGAAGTCAGAACTTGCAAATCCACCCTAAAGGTTGAACAATATGAAAGAGCTGTGAAGAGGGCCAGCCAACCATGTATACAATGAAACTGTTTACTAAAGATAACTGAAATACTGTGGATGTGACATAAAACCTTAAACTAACAATATATTGTGAATGTTAGTTTGTGTGTGACTCATAATTACAAATTGTCAAGCAGTGTGTTTTATATCTAAGGTATGTTTAAAATATTTATCTTATTTTCTCCATAGTGGTAACGTCCAAAGCTCAATAAAGACTAGCCATGCCAGACAGATCCCTGTCACATCATTTGTCTTCACCATTTTGGTTGGAAGAAAAGACGCGCATCGACGATTCATTGACAGCATGTCCTGAAGAGGAGTCAGAAATAAATCGTGGCCACATTGTGCAGTGAGGAGCTCCTGATACTCCCATTGACCAGGAGCAAACAAAAACAGTTGGCTGAAGAATCTACACCAGCATAATGTTCACCATTCATTACTGGGCTAATAAAAGATGTTTTGACTGCAAAACAGCTTTTATAAAAAAAAAAATGGGTCTTGTTATTAATAAAAAAGGTGGTAATAACTGTCAAAGAGAATTACTTTAATTTGTTTTAGTTATGACTAAACTGTGCAGTCACTGTAGAGGTAAGAAAGAAATGTTCTGACACACTACGTGGCAGAGGATCTGCACTAATTATGGAGAACACATGCAGGCTTAAACTGAATGTTACAGCTAAAATTCACCTTCACAGATGAAGGTGATGCCAAAGTGTCAAACGCATTATGCTTCAGGCAATCTGTTCAGTTTCTGTGTGTCCTTGACCCAAAACATGTATTGTATAGTGCGATTTAAGGCTGTGTTGTTAGTACAGTAGCTTCTCGTTTATCACGGGGTTCTGTAACCACCAGGATGTACCACACCCCTCACACAGCCACTGATGGATAAGGGCACTGGCGACCCCCGTGACCCAAAATGGAAGAAGCGGGTAAAAGATGATGGATGGATGAATTATGCTGATTTTACAATGCAACATACTTTGAATTTTAAGTTGGAAGACAAAAGTCGATCAGTGCATCTGGACAGCAAAGGGTTAACTATTCACAAAGCTGCAGCAGGAGAAATGTGTGTGTGGCAGAGAAGGAGATCAACTGATGGGAGTGCTGCAGGAGGGAGCTTCTCCCTGCACTTGTGGGCTGCACACATGGTGCAAAATCATTTAAGATTATGTATTTTAATGGTTCTATGTGTAAGTTTCTGTTGTGCTCAGGACAGAAATATTTTCAGCAGGGAAAAGCATTCTGCCCCTCAGAGCCATATATGACTCTGAGGGGGAGCCACAGTCCGTGCTCTGCTGAACTTGAGTTCAGCTCCGCCTCCTGCTGCATGTCCGCTCGGAGCCGCTTCAATATTCTGTGTTTATATGTTAATAAAACGTTCTAAAAAATAAAATAAAACCATGAAGCACTGGTCCAGCAACACAAAAACACCCTGAAATCAGCAGAGCTTCACGCAGCCACGTTGGACATGAGTTTTTTTTCGCTCGTGACAAATCCATTTCCTCATTCCTGTCAGTGAAGGATGAAGCGATCACTTGACTTTTGGCAAAAAAACAAAATAAAAGTCCAGCTCTGGGATGAAGAAGGGATATTTAATACATTTGTGTCACATACAAAACAGTCCTGCATCGCTTTGCAATCCTTTGAATGAGAACGTGCGCGGCGCTGGGGCTGGGACAGGCGGGGGCGTGGGTTGGGGCGTGACAAACAACTCTGTTTTTATTGGCTGGTCATTGTCCGGGTCACTCTGTGTTTTTATAAATGCTGATAGAGAAGCAAGGGGACTATAGTTTTTTTCAGAGATTACTTTGTCTAACATCAGTCTGTCAGTAGATAGTGACAGAGTGAAGAAATATGTTAAAAATATATTGTTAGAAAAGTTACAGACTGCACTACAAAGTTACATAGTTCAGCTTTAAATAAACAACCCATGACTCATCCATCAATCAGCCAACTGTGTCATGTCCAATCTTAATTAGAAAAACGTGATATAGCGAATGCATGAAAAATGAACCACAAAGTAGCGAGGGACTACTGTATTAGAACTTTATAAACCTCAGCACTGGCTCCCCCCAGGGCTGTGTGTTGAGCCCTCTCCTGTTCACTCTGCTCTCATGATTGTGCGCCTACCCATCTGTTATACTGTATTGTAGTTTGCAGACAATACAGTGGTGGTTGGATGCATCACAAAAGAGTCCAGCTACAGGCAGGAGGTTGAGGAGCATTAAGTGTAGAACCACTAGACTGAGGAACAGCTTCTACCCTGAAGCTGTCTCATAAATCTCTAATTAGAATTATCACTGTGAAAAAACAAATCACTGAAATGCAACTTTGATTGTTGATATGTGCTGCTGACTATCCATGCTGCTGATCTCATGCGACTGATTTATTTCATGCTGCTGTGTTCATTTGTACTCATCTGCTCACTCAGACTCGTTCATGCTGCTGTTGTTCGGTGTATTGTTTTGTACTACTAGTGCTTAGTGTATTCTTAGTCTAATCAAAAAAGGCGTTCAATACAGGATCAACTGGGGCCTCATGTATGAACCGTGCGCACGCACAAAAACATTGCGCACGTCACTTTCCACGCAAAGTGGCGTATGTATCAAATCTGATATGAACGGGAATATCTGCGCTTCCACGTACAAATCCACGGCTGCTCCCCTGCTTGCGTACGCACGTTTCTGTGGTTATATTTCCTTTGGCGACACTTACAGGTGATTCTGAGAAACTGTGTCCATGATGTGAAAACAATCATTAATCCCACCAAACACACATGATTAACGATTATTACATCCACATGGACGCAATTAGATGAGTGGATATAAAAGCATGCGCCAAATAGTGGCAACGATATTGACAACACTGAGATGTGATTTCTTTAAATAAGAAGTTAAAGTTGCAGTATGTAGCTTTTTTTATAAACATATTTCTTCTCTCAGTCACTATTTTTTGTCAGAGTGATGTTAAACAGGTAATCTTTGAGAAATACTATATTCCTCTGGCGTCTCCCGGTGGTTAAAATAGCATTTATAAAAACCAGAGCGGGCCGTTTTTGACCAGCCAATAAAAACAGAGTTATTTTCATGAACGAGCTTCCCCCGCCCTCCCCCCGCCTCTCCCAGCGGCAGCGCGCAGCAGCCGGGCAGTGGGCACGCTCCCGTCTCAAACAGTAGCTGTTTCAAGATGGCGGAGGTGGCGAGAGCCTCGAGTGCTCAGAGGATTGCAAAGCGATGCAGAGTTAGCAACTTTCCTGCTTGAAAAGTAAGTGTCTTTGCTTGACTCATGTGATAGCGCAAATGCCATGATATTATCTACAACAGGCTAAAACCGTTTTCCGGCCTACAGCTGACGTGATGCTAATGGCAGCAGCTAACTCATTCAACCTCAGTATTGTTTTGATACGTACATTTAGTTATCCTAACTTATTGTATTGTGGATCAGCGTGCAGATATGTTGAAAGTACTGTAACTGCGCTGTCTGTGTAAGAGAGGCATGATCACAACTAGCAATTAGCATATTGTCTGCAGATCATTTGGTGTTCATAATCTAAAAGTCTGTTAGTTGTACTACACAATATATGTTGTTGATGCATACATCTCAACCTCTTTGGACGTTTACCTGTATAAAGGGCCTCAAAAATTATTAATTTTTGGAATAAAATCTGTAAAACTTGCGGTGGGGTGGACGAGTTTGCTGCGGACATGAGCCTGCAGTGAAGCAGGATGAAAGGAGAGCATAAAAAGTTCAAATTTTACTTCTAGCAGCAGAACAGGATGGAAGATGGCTGTTTGATGCTATTTTTTAAATCATCCTACATGCTTTGATATGTTAGATAAATTTGTCATTGTGTGATAAATGTGTTGAAAAGAATATCTGATTATTGTTTGAACTACATTATATGTTTTTATGCAGAGATGATGACTTTGGGGAAGGTCTCAGAAGTGAATTTGGGGAGACTCCCATTCAGGTTTTGGAAACAAGGTAAGTAAGGGGAAACTGTATTTATGTCAAGATTATTTTATGGTTTGCACTGCAACTAATATAACTGTGATCATAATATTATTACACAATTTTACTTCTAGCAGCAGAACAGGATGGAAGATGGCTGTTTGATGCTATTTTTTAAATCATCCTACATGCTTTGATATGTTAGATAAATTTGTCATTGTGTGATAAATGTGTTGAAAAGAATATCTGATTATTGTTTGAACTACATTATATGTTTTTATGCAGAGATGATGACTTTGGGGAAGGTCTCAGAAGTGAATTTGGGGAGACTCCCATTCAGGTTTTGGAAACAAGGTAAGTAAGGGGAAACTGTATTTATGTCAAGATTATTTTATGGTTTGCACTGCAACTAATATAACTGTGATCATAATATTATTACACAATTTTACTTCTAGCAGCAGAACAGGATGGAAGATGGCTGTTTGATGCTATTTTTTAAATCATCCTACATGCTTTGATATGTTAGATAAATTTGTCATTGTGTGATAAATGTGTTGAAAAGAATATCTGATTATTGTTTGAACTACATTATATGTTTTTATGCAGAGATGATGACTTTGGGGAAGGTCTCAGAAGTGAATTTGGGGAGACTCCCATTCAGGTTTTGGAAACAAGGTAAGTAAGGGGAAACTGTATTTATGTCAAGATTATTTTATGGTTTGCACTGCAACTAATATAACTGTGATCATAATATTATTACACAATTTTAAAATGTAGATGGTAAGGTTGTATGTCTAATATTGTTTATGAAATGTATTTCCACCAGATATTACGGTAGGCAGAAACAAAAACCAAAGTTTAATAGTTGTTTTTATATAATCCATCCATCCATCCATTTTCTTCCTCTTATCCGGGGTCGGGTCGCGGGGGTAGCAGCCTAAGTAGGGAGGCCCAGACTTCCCTCTCCCCAGCCACTTGGAGCAGCTCCTCTGGGGGAATCCCAAGGCGTTCCCAGGCCAGCCGAGAAACATAGTCCCTCCAGCGTGTCCTGGGTCTTCCTCTGGGTCTCCTCCCGGTGGGACATGCCCGGAACACCTCACCAGGGAGGCGTCCAGGAGGCATCCTAACCAGATGCCCGAGCCACCTCAACTGGCTCCTCTCGATGTGGAGAAGCAGCGGCTCTACTCCGAGTCCCTCCCGGATGACTGAGCTTCTCACCCTATCTCTAAGGGAGAGTCCAGACACCCTGCGGAGAAAACTCATTTCAGCCGCTTGTATCCGAGATCTCGTTCTTTCGGTCACAACCCAAAGCTCATGACCATAGATGAGGGTGGGAACGTAGATCGATCGGTAAATTGAGAGCTTTGCCTTTTGACTCAGCTCTCTCTTCACCACGACAGACCGGTACAGCGCCCGCTTCACTGCGGATGCTGCACCTATCCGCCTATCGATCTCACGCTCCAGTTTTTATATAATGTATTTCTTTATTGTTATGGCTTTTCTGTGCTGCAATTTTAGTGGACATAAAATTAGAATAATACAGATGCACAATATTGACAATAAATATCTTTGAAGCTTATTTTTTTTATTATTTTATTTTTCTAACCACGTCACAGAAAATGTACAACTTTATAAATTTAAGAATTTTTAAAAAGATGACTTAATTAAAATTCTGTGTTCATGTATAACATACACTTGCACTGAACGTACGTATTTTAGTGCGTGTTAAAAATATGATTTTGTCTATACTTTCGAGTTAGTCTCATTAACTTTTATTGAGAAAATTTATTGTACTGGTTCCCAAGTACATGTTTCTTTATTTCATGATCAAACTTGATTATTGTTGCTTTAATAAAATATGTAATGTGTTTCCTCAGTATCAATGTTAGTTTGTTTTTTACGTTTATATTTTTTTTGTTTCAGTATGTCTTCGCTAGACATTCACGACGACAATGATGAAAGTGACTTGTTATTGCATGTTCTCTCCGTGCATGCGTGGGTTTTCTCCGGTTTCCTCCCACAGTCCAAAAACATGCATGTTAGACTGATTGGTAACTCTAAATTGACCCTAGGTGTGAGTGAGACAGGTCTCTCTTGTAAATGAGTCCCCGTGGCTCAACGAGGCTAGCCTGTATAAATAAAGGTTGAATGAATGAATGTTCTTCTTCCTCAGGTTGTCAGCGCTGTCCTGTTGATGATGATGGTGGTGGTGGTCCCACAGACAGCAGCAAAGCCACACAGGAAGTCCTTTGAAGGATTAGCAGAAGAAACGGTCCCTCTGCGTTTGGACCCAAACAATTTAGTTCCCAGCCTAAAAGTCAGTTCTTTGGCCAGCGACTCCATCTCACCGTGGACCTACAAGTGAGGCTTCAGCTCCTCAGTGTGTTGTCCTTCATGAAGCTCAGAGTCCTGTTAACAGTTTTTTGTCTCCTCTCTGTCCTCAGCATCTCCAGGGATGACAACATGTTCCCTCATGCGCTGTCGCAGGCTCACTGTTTGCTCAAAACCTGCCTGGACCACCAAGGACTGGAGGACGGGGGCCTGGAGTCCCGTCCCATTCTGCATCAGGTGCTGGTTCTGAGGCGAGTCAAGACGCCAGGGCCAGGCACCGCCTGGAGTCCAAACTCATCTCAGTGGGTTGCACCTGCGTGAGACCGAAGGTGATCAACCAGCACTGAGGACTGACCCATGGAGACCAGATGAAGACCATCTCCACGTGGGGTGTCCTCCAAAGATCTGTGGCAGGGTGTGGCCTTGGGGCAATTTCAATCCCAAAAATCCTCAATTAAAAGAAAAGAACTTTTAAACGAGTTGATGAAGTTTATCAATGAACCTTAATTTTTTTATTTATATATACTGTATATATATATATATATAGTCATTCATTCATTCAACCTTTATTTAGTCAGGTAAATCTCATTGAGCCTCGAGGGCTCATTTACAAAAGTGACCTGCTACTAACTAAAGAATGATGAACAGCAATGGTAGAATTTCTGTTCATCATTCTACATCATATATATATATATATATATATATATATATATATATAATATATACATATATATATATAGATATATATATATATATATATATATATATATATATATATATAGATATATATA
>JBBPBX010001837.1:66902-97137 GCA_038048925.1 Garcialebias charrua | reverse complement strand
TCTCAAGAAATTGTTCTCATTGGTTGTGGAGGGACACTCAGCAAACCCCGCTGCATGTATGAGGTAGAAATGAAACTGTATGGCGAGACATGTGTTGTCCCTGTGTTAGTAGTGCCAGGCCAAAGGGACGATTTAATCATTGGCACAAATGTCATAAGATTTCTCATGCATCAGCTGAAAATAACCAATGATTATTGGCGTCTAGTGTCCAGTCCCAGTCTTCTCCCAGAATGTGAGCGGTTTCTCGACATGATGGCAAGCACTCCTCGGTGGAGAGGTGAAGAACTCCCAGAGAAGATTGGCACAGTCAAACTACAACAGTCTATCACTCTACTGGCAAGGACTGAACATCTGGTGTGGGGTAAGCTACCACATGACATCCCCATGTCTCCAGGGAGTACTGTAATCACTGAACCAACCTCATCTAAGTCGATGCCACGTAACATCATGGTGGCTCGCATTATTACTCCTTTATGGGGAGACAGGTGGGTCCCTTTAAAAGTCGCTAACCTCTCAGACAAGCCCATCACGCTGAAAAGAAACAGCAAGTTGGCAGACGTGTCCCCTTGCCTGGCGGTTGAAGATTTTGAGGTTTTTCAAGGCATCAGCCAGGTTGAAACCGTTGCTCCAGAGAAGGGACATGTCAAAGAGGGGCCTGCAGATCTGAAACTGCGATTGCAACAGGTTGGGCTTGGTGACCTTAATATTGACTTATGCCATAGTGACGACGCAGGGAAAACAAGGTTGGTCGAGCTGCTTGAGAAATATAATGATGTTTTTTCCAAGCATGCTTTAGATTGTGGCAAGGCAGAAGGCTTTGTACATCGCATCCGGCTTGTTGATGATAGACCATTTCGGCTTCCATACCGCCGAATCCCACCAGCTCATTATCACAAGTTGCGCCAGGTTTTATCTGACATGGAGGAACAGGAGATAATAAAGAAATCTGTGAGTGAATATGCCTCTCCTCTTGTGCTAGTCTGGAAGAAGGATGGCAGTCTGAGGATATGCACAGACTTCAGGTGGTTAAATGCAAGGACACTCAAAGACGCACATCCACTCCCACACCAGTCCGACTGCTTAGCCGCTCTTGGAGGCAACACTTACTTCAGCACTATGGATTTGACATCAGGATTTTACAACATTCCTATGGCAGAGGGGGACAAGAAATACACAGCATTCACAACTCCAATGGGGTTGTATGAATATAATCGAATGCCCCAAGGCCTGTGTAACAGCCCTGCCTCTTTCATGAGGATGATGCTCAGCATATTCGGAGATCTGAATTTCAGCAGTTTGTTGTGCTACTTGGATGATCTCCTTGTCTTTGCTTCGAGTGAAAAAGAGTCTCTGGAGAGGTTAGAGGTTGTGTTCCAACGCCTTCGCCTGCACAATCTCAAGTTGAGCCCCAAGAAATGTCACTTTATGAGATCATCAGTGAAATTTCTGGGACATATCATAGATGGCCATGGAGTGTCTGTCGACCCTGGAAAGGTTGAAATCATTACAAAGATGACAAAGGCTGACCTGATGGAGGATGATGGATGCACGCCTTCAGTCAAGAGGATAAAGTCCTTCCTCGGTATGGTGTTTTATTACCAACATTTCATTCCAAACTGTTCATCTGTGGCCAAGCCACTGTTTGCTCTAACTGCTGGGCAGAAGAGGAAGGGTAAAACCAAAACAACAACAAATGCAGGTTCTTACAGAAAACTGAGACCATTTGACTGGACACAGGAGTGTGAAACAGCCTTTTTAAGTCTTAAAGAAAAGCTGTTGAATTGTGTTGTTCTTGCACACCCAGATTTCTCACAGCCTCTGATTTTGTCTATTGATGCTTCACTGGACGGACTTGGAGCTGTCTTGTCTCAAGTACCAGCTGGAGAAGAGAAAGCTCGCCCCATCGCATTTGCCAGCAAGACGCTGAGCAACTCTCAAAAGAAATACCCCGCTCACAGACTTGAATTTTTGGCTTTGAAATGGAGTATATGTGAGAAGTTCAGTCATTGGTTAAGAGGTCAAACATTCACAGTGTGGACTAATAACAATCCACTCACCTACATCATGACAAAGCCAAAACGTGATGCTTATGAGCAACGTTGAGTTACAAAGCTGGCACCCTTCTCTTTTGATCTTAAACACATACCTGGGTCCAAGAACACAGTGGCGGATGCAATCAGTAGGGATCCATTTGCAACAACTGTCAGTCATAGGATCATCACTGAGGGCTACTCTCGTCTCCTTATCGAAGCTGATGGCATTAGCCAAGATGGGGTCCAGGATGCTTTTCATCTAAAGGTCCAGAACCAAAAAGTGAAGAAACTACCTTGCGGTTCAGAACTCTATTGTAGTTCGCAACCTTCCCAGTGTGACACAGTGGCAGTCAAGGCTCTCCTGGAGATGCACGACCAGTGGGATTTGGTCGCTGAGACTCGTGCAGTGGCACTAATCCAGTCTGTCCAAAGTCTGGGCATACCAGGGCAAGATTCACTCCCTGTGTTCACTTTGGATGAATTACAACATGCCCAAAAGCTTGACCCTGATGTTTCCAAAATCTTGCCATTCATTACCCGAGAGAGGCGTCCATCCAGACGTGAAAGAGCAGGGCTCAGCGTTGGAGCTATGGTGATCATTAAGCAGTGGGAGAGGCTCAAGATTACAAATGGGATCCTTTATAGAGTCACTCGAGATCCCCTCAGTAAACAGAAAAGACATCAGTTTGTTCTTCCTGACAGTCTCAAGGAAAGAGCCTTGCAAGGTATTCATGACATGGCTGGACATCAGGGGCAGGCACGGACACTCCATCTAGCAAGACAGAGATTTTTCTGGCCGAAGATGGATACTGATGTGAAGGAGTACGTCAAGTGTTGTCAGAGGTGCATTCTTGCTAAAACACCAGAACCTTGTGCGCGAGCCCCTCTTAAAAGTATAAGAACTGTTGCTCCAATGGAGTTGGTGTGTTTAGACTTTTGGAGTGCGGAAGATAAAAAGCAAAACTCAGTGGACGTGCTTGTCCTGACTGACCATTTCACAAAGTTAGCCCATGCATTTCCATGCGCCAATCAAACAGCAAAGCAGGTTGCTAAAAAGTTGTGGGACCACGTATTTTGTGTGTATGGATTTCCTGAACGGATCCATTCAGATCAGGGAGCAAACTTTGAAAGTGAACTCATTGCTGAACTGCTTCGACTGGCGGGAGTGTCAAAGTCTCACACCACTGTGTACCATCCCATGGGAAACGGGGGCACCGAAAGGTTCAACCGCACGCTTGGCAGCATGCTCCGATCATTGCCCCTCAGAGAGAAGAACAAATGGCCTGAACAAATACAAACATTGACTTTTGCATATAATGCAACAGTCCACGAGACTACAGGATTTGCTCCATTCCAACTCATGTTTGGTCGGATTCCGAGGCTCCCTGTGGATGTGATCTTCAAACAGGTGTTGTGTGATCCGGTGACTACTGATTACAAGAACTACGCCAAAACACTCATGTCACATCTGTATGAGGCAGCTAGGATAGCTCAAGCACATGCTGTGGAAGAACAAGATAAACAGGCAGAAGGATACAACCGAAAAGTGAAAGGTACCCATTTGAACTGTGGAGACAGAGTCTTGCTGGCAAACAAGGGTGAAAGAGGGAAGAAAAAGTTATCTGACAAGTGGAGTGCTACAGTTTATACAGTTGTTGACAGGAATCTTCAAACTCACACATACAAGTTGGAGGACAAGCAAGGCAACAAAAAGATTGTGCACAGGAACCTGTTACTGGACGTCAGTTTTCTACCTGTGGCAACGGCCCAGGATGAAATTGCTGTTGATGGGGCAGAGGAGGCACAAGGCCTGTCGGACTCCTTTGATGTTGGGGAAGAAAGAAGTTTGGATGATGGAGATAATGCCTGGGAAATGAGCAAATCGACAAACTGTGAGAGCACGGCTTCTTTGGATCAAGGAGTGTCAGAACCAGGTTTATCCAACCAGAGTCTTGTGACGACTCACAGTGTGATGGAACTTTCAGGAGAACATGCTGATAGGCATGTGGCAGAAGAAGAGTTACATACAGTGAGTCATGCACACTCCATGGACACAGAGGCTCTTCCCGTGAACTCAGATGCTAACCCGGACATGTGTCATCCCTCAGAGAATAGTGACCAAGTCGTCAGGACTCGAGTGGGCAGGGTCAGCAAAAGGGTGAACAGACTCATTGAATCCATGGTTCAAAGACCTTTTGATTTTAAGGATTTGGCAAACTCCGTGAGCCAAAAATCCCAGTCCATTCTTACTTGGTTTTGAGTGAATTCATTTGTTTAGAGTTTTGTATATGTTTAGTTCAGCAAAGTAATTGTAATGGAATATTGTTTTCCTCAAATATACATCCTGTATTGTGTTGATGGGTTTAAAGTTGGCACAGAATTGTATGGTGTAGATGGCATCATATTGATCTGAGAAGGGCAGAGGTCTGATCAACCGTATGTTCCTTCGAAACCTGTTATAGGTGGCTCTCAAGCTGAATGTTATACTTGGTTATGGCGACTCTGTGAAAAATTTTCATCAAATCCGTCAGTTTTCCATGTACAGTATTGGGATTGTATAACTGAGACTGACTTGGATTTTGGTGAAGTATAGGAGGGGTGGATGTAGCAAGTGTGTAAAAAATGTTTATATTTCACCCCAAATCCATCTTCATAATCTGTTGATTTGTTTTTCTTGGTTTCTGAACTGCATTTTATTTTGGCGGATAAGCTTTTATTTTCTTGTTTCCTGTTTCCGCGTCACATCCTCTGTATTGCCGCGCATTCCCGCTCTCTCCTCCAGATTGCGCCGAGCTACGCTGGAGAGAGGTAGGTGTCACAGCAGCTGTCTTCTGTTTGTGTATTAAAGTATTCAAAATGTTCTTAAAAGTATATTCTGTAAACTCACAACTTGTTATATATTGTTTTTAAACTGTTTTATGTTTAGTGCAGCACACTATTGGGTGTTTAATCCCCAAGTTACTGACATTTGTCGAGGTTTCATGCCAATGTGGTTCTTTTTTTTGTTCTTCTGATTGGTTAAGGTGTGTGTGGGGAGGCCAGAGCCTGAGAACTGCTGTACTAAATGTACTCTTGTTTTAAACAGGTATGTGAGTTCTTTCAAAATGTTATCTAGATGTTAAGTTAATGTATTAGTACATTTTCATGTTATAATGGAAACTATTTTTTTGTTAATTCAATTTGAAATATAAGAATTGTAACTGTTGGGCAGAATAGTTCTGTTTGTGTTTTATTTTAATTGTTTTTGAATGAATGGAGAGTTTACTTTATTATTTATGAATTTCTGAGAATTTTGGTTGGTTTCAACACATTCCGATGAGAATGCGTCGAGTTGCGCTGGAGAGAGGTGTGTGTGGGGAGGCCAGAGCCTGAGAACTGCTGTACTAAATGTACTCTTGTTTTAAACAGAATAAACCTGCCCTACTGCTGCAGTCGTCGTCTGCTGATTCTTTTTACCCGTGACACAACGCAGAGTACAGACGAGTCAGATGTGGGCGGTTACACTCACACAAAGCAGAACGCTCTCAGAGGTGTGCCTAGGTCTAATTGTTAAACCCCAGTTGCTGAAAGTGGAAGAGGTTCCCCCTCCTACAAAAAGCGAGATTATACAAGATTTTCAGACTGACCAACAACGAAATGTTGGTGCCAACTGGAACAGTGACTCAAATTGGTTTAAATGAAGCTCTACTCCTCTTGAACCTCAGATTGAAAAATCTGAGACGAGCAAAGAACCGCAAAAGGTAGGTGATCGCTCTCTAGGAGAACCAAGATGGTTCAGATCGAACCAAGTGGGTTTAGACCTAGGTCTAAAAGTGGGTGAACTTTGAGAGAAGTGAATGTATGGGCACCGATACCCATTGAACAATGGTTGGTCCCAACAGGAACCCCCGAGACGTGGCCCTCCTGCCCTTGCACCTCGAACAGAACAGTTCAAGAAATGCAAAGAGTCACAGAAGTTCCAGATAAAAGGCACAACACCTCTGCACTCGGAAGAGACAGAGGTAGTAAGTAGTTTGTTGGAAGATTTGAATGTTTCAGAGGATGACCAATCTCATACAATGGGTGGCATTATCATTGATGACACTAACAACATTGTCCGACCTAGTGAAGCGCTGTGCGACACTATCTTTTACAAAAACTCAGAGCACACAGTTGACAACAAAAACGTCAACATTTTTTTTTTTTTTTTCCATTTATAGATGGCCTCCCTTCACACCTTATAGCCATCCTCTCACTCCAATATTTTTTTTTTTTTTTTAATAGAGAAAGAAAGAAAAGAGAAAGTGAGACAACAAAACAAAACAAAACAACAAAACAACAATTGTCCACAGAAAGAGCACAAGGCAAACACACCAAACCTCCGTCCACAATCCTGCAAAGCACATGACAGAACACAACAACGAAACATACAAGCATAAAGACTGATAATATTCATGACCTTGCAAATATTTCTATAAATACACATACCCATACCTACAAATATATATACAATATACATACATATATATTTATATTCATTTATATACCCATCTACATACATCTACTATACATCCCTGCATCCATTTGTGTGTGGTTGTGAGCATGCATAAGTGAATGAGGTTCCTCCAATAGAACATTTAGTAGCGACTGTGAAGCATCAGAGACCCGTCCCCCCAAAGCCCGAGACAGACGAAGGGGCGATCAAAGCCCAAGACCCCAGGAAGGACCCCGAGCCCAGAGTCCCCAGGACCACCCGAACAGGACGAGCCACTCGTCCACTCCCCAGATCCGACCAAGTGGAAGAACCGGACGAACCCCACCAGGGACCACACACAATGACCCCCCGGGGTCAACAGCGACAATACACAGGCCCCCGCCGGAGCCCGCTGCACCGACGTAGCCCCAGGGCCGGTCACCGAGGCTCGGGCACCGGGGACGCCCATCCCTCAGGTCCAGAGCACACAGTTGACAACAAAAACGTCAACATTGCCGAGGATGCTGACAGCAAACACATTGCTGATAGTCAACAACATCCTGAAGGTCATGATGTTGCCAGCCAACAAGATGCTGACAGTAAAAAAGATCACACAGACAGAGGTACACGTAAACAGAAACGTGTGCGAAAACCTAGACGGTTTCTGTGTAACTTTGTGAAAAGGGGGGTGGCTAAGAAAGCTTACCTGCCAATCACACTGGAAGGGGTCCTCGTGTGTGAAACACTCCTGGATAACAGTGCAGACGTAACTATTATGTTGGCCAAGCAGTTCGAGGAGCTAAGGACCGCCGCTATCGGTGATAACAGGCAAATACCCTTCGTGAAAAGTGCTATTGTACTGCAAGGCCTCGCAGAGACGGGAACAACCCTGACAGCTATAGCCATGGTTCACATGCATATTGGCAAAATGTCACTATACCACCCGGTATATGTGTCTACACTTGACTCATTCCCATTTTTGGTTGGCCAAGATTTTATTAACCGCTTCGACGCGATTATAAATTATGGTGATCAGACGATGTGGGCCATAGTGAGCGATCCAGTTCCGATCGTTGTGCCTCCACAAGGTCAAGACACTGACCATCTGTCAGCGGGTACCGCAGAAGTCACAAGGGAATCCCCAACCGAGAGCTCAGGCCCGGTAAGTGATCCTTCAGATACAGGTGAGACAGAAGAGACCCAACAGTTGGAACCGACTCTGGCCCAACACGAGAACCTCCTCTGTGAGCTGTCATCTTCAGCACTCACTGAACACTACTTACCACAGGTAGAAGAAGGTGTGGAGGTCCAAGGATCCCACACCAAAGACGTTGTACTGTCCTCTGGGACAGGTATCAGCCAAGCTTTTGATGAAACCTTGGTTCAAGAGCATTTGAATCTAGAACTACTCAGAAATGACATAGTTCTTACAGACTCAAAGAGCCCCTCTTCAGTCATGAAGTGGGAAGACACACACCACGACAGTGACCTGTCACAGTCTGAACAATCAGACACACCTGCGACTACGCCGACAGTTGTGACATGCCTGAATTACACAGAAAGAGGTAAACGTAAGATAACACGTTGGCCAACACCTAAAAGGTTCCTGTGTACTGCCTACTCTCAGCTGCGCAAACAGCTTAAACTAAACAATGGCATCCTAACTCGTGCCCATGGACGGACGTCCTCACCTGTGTGCGTGGCCTCCATGACCACAGGGGGGTGACGTTAGGTCATGCCCTTGACAGAGACAAAGATTTCAATAACCCCACAAACTACAAAGTTCTCGCAAACTCACAGACTTCATGGGAAAATAAGGTTGTCCAAGCACAACATAGTAAATAAACTAAACAGTTTAAACTATATTAGTTGCGAAAAGAAACCGTTCCAACTAGAACTTAGAAACCCTAAGTCTAAAACCCACAACAAGAAACTAACCTTAACAACCGTTTAAATCTGCAGGATTTAATTGACATCGGTTATAAAGCTAAGACCTGTTTTTCTTGTGAGTAGCACGTTAGAATCTGACGACAGAGTAAGTTGAAGCTGTGAAACATTGTTTTCTAGTTGCTTAATTGCTACTTTTGTTGTTGTTGAAGTTTGGTATTGTTTTCTGAACACTCCCAGCCAAAAGAGGTTTTGTATTAATGTTAATTATAGACTTAAATGGATTTAACTATGCCAACATGCAGTTTCATTTTATTAAAAACCTCAATAATTGAAGAGTCATTGTAGATTAATCAGAGTCAGAGTCAGAGTACTTTTATTAACATTGCACAAGTTTTCACCAATACAGCGTGAATATGTACGCACAGTCATCCTGAAAGGGGGGGGGGGGTGAGTGTGTGAAGCTGCTGCCTAATTCAGACCACATGAGACGAATCACATTATGTTCTTCAGCGCGGCCTCTCTCATCCGTATCGGGATGAAGGTCAAAGGTGTGAAAAACAAGGAAAGTACCATAAGGGTCACAGCGTTGGTATTAAAAAAATGTATCACATTTTGTCTGCCAAGACACCACATGAGACAGTAAAAACCATACCATAAGCACATTTAAGACAGTTACATGTTGCATTTTGAGACTGAGGCAGGGAGATTTCTGTCCATGAGACATTCCAGATAGCAACAGTCTGAGAACCAGCCGGCCTCCGATAACGCTCATAGAAAAGTTCTCGGGGGGGGGGGGGTAGCGGACAAGACAAGAGGAGCAGCTGTTTGTCCTCAGTAAAACACGTCTCAGGAGAAATTAGATATCCAGCCTTTTCCAAGGCTGTTTCCAAGGGAGTCAGATAAGAATGACAAATATTTTCACTTCAGGCTCACATTGTAATTTCTGCAGCCTTGAGTCTGTAGGGGCGAGTCTGTTCCAAAAATTATCCAATTCGGGACTTTTTTCCACTGATCCAAGCTCTACCCTCAGATGTTGACCAGTACAGCGTCCAGAGTCCCAATCTGAGCGGGTGATTTGTTCACCTTCCGGATAAGCTCGCAAACAGCTGATTTCTCGAGGTCACCGCGCAGACCAGACGTCGGGTGCTCCAGGCATTAAAGGGTGCAATCAGGATCCACGATACATCCAAGCAGCACATGCATCATAAAAATGGGAAATAACTCAAAGTTTTATTTGTTCTTGAGTCTTATGTGTATTATCGTGGACATATATGGAGCTGCAGATGGAGATCATGAAAGAAACACTTTAAAACAATCTAAATAATTCATCATAGTGGGATTTTGTTAGGTTTTTATTCTCTTTAGAAATACCTGTCCTGAAAAGATAAAGGTGAATATACCAAAAAAAAGTCCAACAGAGGGAACGAAACCAAACACACACATGTGTACCTTTATGATCTCCACCTGCCACTCAATAGCTGCCCAGGGTTTCGTATAAAAATCATCTCTGTGCTCGACTCAAGATCAGATCAAATTCTGAGCAAACAAGAGTGAGATAAAATGTAAATAAACAGGTCAGAGAAATTTGATCTAACCAGTCATCAACAAACAAATAAGATCTGCTGATGATTGTCCGTCTGTCTGCCCCTTCGACAAAAACTGTCACTGTCATTGTCACTGATGATCAGAGCAGAAATCTGCAGTTTGTTTCCTCTCATCACTTCTCCACTTCATCTGTCAACCAGAATCTGAACTTTTCTGCACACAAACACTGCATCACATCTGAAGAAAAACAAATGTGTGTCAACAGATGGTGACGATATTAACATTATAATATTTTTATTTCATGGGGGCAAACTTTAGCCTGTTTGAGGCAAACGCAACTGAATCCCCATAGTGTTAAAGGGGCCATCGCCATGGCAACAAAAGGTAAAGAAGAAGCTTTCCATTCATAGAGTTAAATAAGACTTTAGTGTTTTTCTTCAATAAATGGTGGAACTGATGAAACAGCTTGAAGTTCAGGAGTTTGATTGGTCCAAATACAGGTAGTCCTCGACTTACGACGGCCTCGAGTTACGACGCACCTCCTATTTAATATATATATATATATATATATATATTTATATATTTTGATTATTTTTATTTTGAAGCTGATTTACGCAGTTTCCGGCAGTTTCAGGTTTAGCTGCGGAGGCTACAGCTATCCCTGTACTCTCTAAAAAAGCTAAGTCTGGTCCTCTGGATATTCAAAAAAACAAAACAAAACTTGTTGGAGCAAGCTGGACAGGCAGCAGCTGTGGAAAAGTAGCTGTTTTATGGACGGCTGTTTTACAACGTAAAAGAATGCAGAATCCGGAGGAGGGAGGGAGGGAGGAACGGAGGAAATGGCTTCACCAGCAGTCCAGAGTAGGAAATTAACTCTTTTTTCCCCTTCATTATGGCTCTGAAATGTATGTGTTTTGATAATTATGTAGGGTACTGTTTTAGGATAGGCTAAGTGTTTGGTAAAATACAGTCTGTACGTATAAGGTGCAGTTTGGACGTATGTTTCGAGTTACGTCGAAATTCGAGTTACGCAGCGTAGGAACGGAACAGACATTATATGTCTGTTTGTTGAGCGTAGGAACGGAACTCCATCGTAACTCGAGGACTACCTGTATTTGTGTTCTGCAGCACAGCTCAGGACAATCTGATTTTCTTAAACCTAAATCACAGAGTAAATTTCACGTACGAGTCTAAAATTGAAAAAAGTTAAGTCGGGTGCTCTGGATGGATTCAGAAATAATAATAATAATAATAATAATAATAATAATAATAATAATAATAATAATAATAATAATAATAATAATAATAATAATAATTAAAATTTTAATTTAAAAATTTTAAGAAATTTTAATAAACTTTTTTTTATTTTATTTTTTATTTAGTTTTTCATATTTTATTTTTATACTACTTAGGCTGCTACCCCCGCGACCCGACCCCGGATAAGCGGAAGAAAATGGATGGATGGATGGATGGATATTTTATTTTTATTCTTTTTGAACCTGTCCAGAGGACTTGGTTTAACTTTGTTAGATTTTTCTACCTGGATTATTGAGCATGCATCGGGAGACTAAAATTAGTTTCTTCTCAAACAAAACTGAGAAAATCGGAACAAAGAATAGATTCAATCTCAGAAAACAGAGATTGGGTGGAGAGAATTGAGTTAAGAAAATGGACGACGATAAGCAGAGAACAAGGAACAGAAGGAAGAAAAGAATACGCCTGAAGAGCCAGCAGGATTCCTGTTTTCTTGATTGAACCTCTCTGGTTTATCAGATGCAACTTTTACATTTTTGATAATAAGCTTAATGGGATATAAAATGAATAAAACATATAGATGTAAACAGGACATCATTTGAGGGAAAAAGAGCAACGACTCCCAGAAATAGTGAAAAATGAAAGAGAAATGTTAACTTATTCATACTTTTTAGTTGTTTTGGCAGCGAAACAGCTTAGCGGTTAATCTATCATCTATCTATCATCTATCTATCTATCTATCTATCTATCTACAGTATATTATTCTATTAATCCTCAATGACAAAATTAATTTCTGCATTTTCCCATTGCACATGTGAGTACGTACACGTGGAGCAGAGGGCTAAGGTGCCATGGGAGTAGCTTTGGGGTTAAGGGCCTTGCTCAGGGTTGCAGGGTGGGGGTGAATGAGGGTGGAGGCAGGGTGCTTCACCTTTCCCACCCACATTTTTGTTGTTGGTCTGGGGAGTGGGGAGTCAAACTAGGGATGCACCGATCCACATTTCTCACTTCCGATCTGATACCGATACATAACAACTGAGTATCGACCGATACCGATACTTTTCCGATCCGATATCGGTGTTCAAGCATAGGAGGCTGTAATAATTAAGTTCTTGAAGGGAGAGCACGTATGTTGCACAAAACTCGGACTTGTGTGAGGTAAACCCAAAGAAGACACTCTGAGCCTCACTACAGTAATTCACAAACAAATGGCATACAAGAAGAGGCAGGTCTCTTCCACAGACGTCCTTCTGACTCATGGTGCAAGGAACACTAGTCTAAAATACTGCTAAGCATTATGGGAAATCATCACATTCTACTCCCCATTTTCTAGTCTTATTTTTAATTCTGGCACTATATGAGTTGTAATTAGGGATGCACCGATCCACATTTCTCACTTCCAATCCGATACCGATACATAACAACTGAGTATCGACCGATACCGATACTTTTCCGATCCGATATCGGTGTTCAAGCATAGGAGGCTGTAATAATTAAGTTCTTGAAGGGAGAGCACGTATGTTGCACAAAACTCGGACTTGTGTGAGGTAAACCCAAAGAAGACACTCTGAGCCTCACTACAGTAATTCACAAACAAATGGCATACAAGAAGAGGCAGGTCTCTTCCACAGACGTCCTTCTGACTCATGGTGCAAGGAACACTAGTCTAAAATACTGCTAAGCATTATGGGAAATCATCACATTCTACTCCCCATTTTCTAGTCTTATTTTTAATTCTGGCACTATATGAGTTGTAATTCTTGTTGAATTTTATCAACAGATACAGATTTAATCTATAATTGAACACTAATATACCGCTAAGTAACAATGTTAAGACAGAAGTCACAGAGTATGGTGAAATATATGTGCTCTCTGACATCTAGAAAGTATCGGAAATATCGGCAGGTTGGTTCCGATACCCGATACTTACATTCTGCTGGTATCGGATACGATACCGATACTGGATCGGATCTGCCCCATCCCTGGTTGTAATTCTTGTTGAATTTTATCAACAGATACAGATTTAATCTATAATTGAACACTAATATACCGCTAAGTAACAATGTTAAGTAGGGATGCACCGATCCACATTTCTCACTTCCGATCCGATACCGATACTTAAGAACTGGGTATCGGTCGATACCGATACTTTTCCGATCCGATACTGTTCAGGTATGTGAATCCGTATAATGAAATATTTGTGAATCCGTATAATGAAATATTTGTACTGAGACTATAAAGTTATGTGTATTTTGGAATGTTTTCTATACTATAAAGACTATACTGTTAAAGTTTGTGAGTTTCCTGTTGTGAGTGTCTTCATTGGTTTTAACTCGCATAATGTTAAGACGGCAGTCACAGAATATGATGGAACACAAGTGCTCTTTGAAGCTGGATCGGAAATATCGGCAGGTTGGATCCGATATCCGATACTTAAATTATGCTGGTATCGGATACCGATACCGATACTGGATCGGATCTGCCCCATCCCTAATGTTAAGACAGAAGTCACAGAGTATGGTGAAATATATGTGCTCTCTGACATCTAGAAAGTATCGGAAATATCGGCAGGTTGGTTCCGATACCCGATACTTACATTCTGCTGGTATCGGATACCGATACCGATACTGGATCGGATCTGCCCCATCCCTAAGTCAAACCAGCTACCTTCCCATCACAGGCTCGTCTTTTCTAATCTCTGCACTACCACTCCCCTACAGCAAGAAGGTTCTGG
This sequence comes from Garcialebias charrua, assembly GCA_038048925.1. Taxonomy (NCBI): domain Eukaryota; kingdom Metazoa; phylum Chordata; class Actinopteri; order Cyprinodontiformes; family Rivulidae; genus Garcialebias; species Garcialebias charrua. Next base: position 83,228 of record JBBPBX010001837.1, on the reverse strand, counting down.
GTTCAGTCTCTGCTTTGGACCTGGTCTTTCTGGGAGGAGTTTGCACGTTCTCCTCATGTTTGTGTGGGTTTACCCTGGACAGTCCAAAAACATGTATGTTAGGCTGCCTTCAGATCCAGGTCTCCCTTGCAAAAGAGGTTTGCGATCTCAGTGGATTTGTCTGGTTAAAGCTAGGGTCTGCGATATTTGAACACTCTGGGACTCTCTGGGACTTAGAAATATTTTCAGCGCAGAAAAGCATTCTGCTCCCTCCCCTCAGAGCCATATATGGCTCAGTCGGTGCTTCTGGTGAACTTGGGATCTGCTCCGCCTAGGGATGGGGCAGATCCGATCCAGTATCGGTATCGGTATCCGATACCAGCATTATTTAAGTATCGGGTATCGGATCAAACCTGCCGATACTTTTCCGATCCAGCTTCAAAGAGCACTTGTGTTCAATCACAATCTGTGACTGCCCTTTTTAACATTGTGTGAGATAAACCCAATGAAGACACTCTTAAGCCTTACAATAAGGGGGTTCCCTATTGTAAGGCTTAAGAGTGTCTTCATTGGGTTTATCTCACACAATGTTAAAATGAATAGTTTGGGTGCAAAAGTTTCATTATACAGAGTCAAATACCTGAACAGTATCGGATCGGGAAAGTATCGGTATCGGTCGATACTGAGTTAATAAGTATCGGTATCGGATCGGAAGTGAGAAATGTGGATCGGTGCATCCCTAGCTCCGCCCCCTGCTTCTGTCTGCTCAGAGCCGCTGCGATATTCTGTGTTTATGGTAATAAAACCTTCTAATAAAATATAATAAAAACATGGAGCACTAGTCCTACAACACAAAATCCAGCAGAAATCATCAGAGGTTCACGAAGCAACGTTTGGACATGATTTAATTCGCTCGTGACTTCCTCTCTGTCAGCGCTGGTCTAGAATGTCTGGAATGCTCCACCTCCTCCTGTCTCTGCGCTCCGAAGTTCTGTGTTTATATGATAATATAACTGTTAAAAAAATTTAATAAAACCACGAATCACTCATCCTACAACACAAAATCCAGCAGAAATCATCAGAGGTTCACGAAGCAACGTTTGGACATGATTTAATTCGCTCGTGACTTCCTCTTTCTGTCAGCGCTGGTCTGGAATGCTCCACCTCCTCCTGTCTCTGCGCTGCGATATTCTGTGTTTATATGATAATACAACTGTTTAAAATTTTTTATAAAACCACGAATCACTCATCCTACAACACAAAATCCAGCAGAAATCATCAGAGGTTCACGAAGCAACGTTCGACATGTTTTAATTCGCTCGTGACTCGTGACAAATCCATTTCCTCATTCCTGTCAGTGCAGGATGAAGCGATCACTTGGCTTTTGGCAAAAAAACTAAATAAAAGTCCAGCTCTGGGATAAAGAAGGGATATTTAATACATTTTGTGTCACATAAAAAACAGTCCTGCATCGCTTTGCAATCCTTTGAATGAGAACGAGCTGCGGCTGGGACAGGTGGGGGCGTGGGTTGGGGCGTGACAAACAACTCTGTTTTTATTGGCTGTCAGTGTCCTGGTCACTCTGTGTTTTCAGTGTTTTTATAAATGCTGATAGAGAAGCAAGGGGACTATAGTTTTTTTCAGAGATTACTTTGTCTAACATCAGTTTGTCAGTAGATAGTGACTGAGTGAAGAAATATGTTAAAAATATATTGTTTGAAAAGTTACAGACTACATTACAATCTTACATACCCCAGCTTTAAGTAAATAATTATGTTTCCCTTCTCACCTCCCTCTCAGATTTTGACTGGAAAGACTCACTCAGAAAAAGTGGGATGACAGAATGACAACAAGCACAATCAAAAGGCAGGATGGTTGGACTCGCATCATAAACCTGGAAATAAAATTCCCCAAGTCTCATGAGAGTCTGAGCTTGTGTTATATCAGAATTATTCTGAACACACACAGGAGAATGGAGCAATCCAGGAATGAAGCTGGCTGTGGATCAGTGGTTAGAGCAACTGCACTTCAACGAAAGAGTCAGAGGTTCGATTCCACCAGTATGCAGTCACATGTTGATGTGTCCCTGTGCAGGACACTGAACACTAATGTGCCCTGTCAGTGTTTGAATGTTTCAGTTTATTCACACACAGAGTAAATCATAAAACATAATACCTGCAAGATTACAGTGCATGAATCAGGTCTCCGAAAAGCTATTTAAAGCTTACAGAGGGAGCCTGGGTACATAGTTTAGCATATTAAAATAATAACAATTATTACATCATACATTCCTCATTAAAATTCCACATAGAATACAGATGATTTACCTGTGATCAATCAGTTACAGGTCCTACAAGTGATCTCAAATATATGCTGTATTTTTGGGCCTTTAAGTCCCAGTTTTTTGCATAATTTACATGCCCTGCGACTTATAGGCTGAAGTGACATATTTATGGATTTTTTCCCATATTTATAAACCAATTTTTGGCTGAGGCATGACCGTTTTCATTCATTCTGACTGAATTTTTTTTATGCAGTACCACTTTCAGCCACTAGATGGCAGATGAGTAGTAGCAGTTGGGCATGCTGTTGTATCATGTAATAGTTAAATGTGGCTATAGTGACAAATTCAAAAAGATTCAAGACAAAAAACAACTGGACTTTATTTATTTTACTTTCTACTGTATTTTTTTCTTGAATTTTTTTGAATTTACCATATCCTTGAGAAACGTCACCAGCTATTAATGACTCAATCAGCTTGCCATATTCCCCCACCTTCATTCTGCTCGCTGCTTGGAGAAAGTCAAACCAGCTGCACCGCCCCAGCAAAATGCAGCTAATTTGACCATTAAAGTGCATTTATTAATCAAATGTTAGACTGAGACACACCTTTGGTATAATTTCGAGCAAACAAATAATTGTTTTTAGGTGTTTATCTTGTTAAATTTCGAAGAAACGAGCAGTGTTTCTCCTTCCTGATTTCCTCCCTGTGCGCACTCCCGGAGCACTGAGGCAGCAAAATTATTTTTCAAATTCAGCTGATTTGACCAATACTGTAAAGTGCATTTATCAAGCAACCGTTAGACTGAAACACACAATTATACTATAATTTTGAGCAAACAAATAATTGTTTTTAAGTGTTAATCTTGTTAAATTCTTGTTAAAGTCCTCCCATGCACGCCACCGCAGCCGCCATTTGTTAGCCAATCAATTTTGGGCACAACACCGGCCCACATTTCCAGGTGGTCAGTGGTGATGGGTAACAAACGAAACATGTCAACGGTGATGCATAATACAGTAGATGTGACGTATATGGCAAAGCAACATGTTTATGGATTTTTCCTGACAAATATGGACTGATGTGACCTATAGGGCAGAATGATGTTTACAGCGGAAAATACGGTAAACAAAGCAATTTGATCTTTAACTGTTTTTTGAAGGTGGACATGAATTTCAACTCTTTTAAACTCTCGTCAACCACATTTCAAATCTGTGGGTCCCTCCAAGAAAAGGTTAGACTAGTGATTTCAAGTCTTCTATGGTTGGTGGTGTAGATAAGATGTTTTTTCCTGGTTTTACAAGTATGTTGTGGACCACTGATTGGAACAAGCACATTTAATCTATTATTAGTTTCATTTACAAATTGAAACATCAAACGGATGTTTTGAAACACGTTAAATTCTGTTAGCCGAAGAAGACCAAAACGATGGAATACAGTAGATGGGATGTGGGCGCATTATACTCGGACCATGACATGTAATGTCAATGTAATCTAAAGCACGGATCAATCTCCATATAATACAAGTACATCTAAAAAAAAATACAATATAGTGACAAAGTTCAATATTTTTGTCAGTCGCTTCAGAAAGTGAAACCCATATACTGTATTTCATAAATTCAGTACAATACAATACAATACAACTTTATTTATAAAGCACTTTAAAACAACACCGTTGGCCAAAGTGCTGTACACTAACACAAACAAGCATAAAACTATAAACTCAACAAATACCATAAAAGCGATGAACTACCAGATCAAAACAGCAAACAGTAAAAACTATAAAACAAATAACTTCCTTCTAAAAACAGTAAAACCAACATTTCAAGCTGTGTTAAAAGCCAAAGAGGAAAAAATGTGTCTTCAGTATGCATAGAGGAAAATATTTCAAGTCTTTATTTCTTGTAATTTTTATGATTATGGTTTACAGATAATGGAAATCTAAAACTCAGTGACTCAGAATTTTGGAATATTATGATAAAGTTCCATATTGGAAAGTCATGCACAATATGCACTATGCACAGATAAATCCTATGACGCATGTTGCATTCCTCAAGTCAGGCCACTCCTGAACCAGAGACGCCAGAAGCATCGGGGCTCAGACTGTGCTGTAAAGCGCTTTGAGAAGTCTGGCTGCCTGGAAACAGGTGCATACGTGCAGTCCAGTTACCAGTTACTCAAGTTAGGCAGCATTTCTGGTCATAAAGTGGTGTCCAGAGTTTAAACTGAACACTTATTTACAAATGTTTCGTTTTATTTCACGCTTTGAACAGATATTGCAATGAGACATTTTACTGGCAGACATTATGCACCAATACAAATATGAAGAGGTTCAAAAACGAGAAGCAACAATTTGGTGGCATTTTATTCATTTTTACTGTAGAAATTTGATCAATCATTTTTGTACCTATTTTTTTGTTACACACAAAAGAGCTCAATATATCTGAATTTTTTTCAATAAATATTTTTATTCTGAATGACCTGAACACAAGAATAAAAACAAGAATAAAAAAAAAATGTAAACTATGCTTTTATTTATTCGTTTTTATTTAAGTATTTTCTTATTCTTGTAAATGAGTCCCCGAGGCTCAATGAGATCAACCTGTCTAAATACAAGTTGAATGAATTTGGTTCTTTGCAGATACAAGGCAGGTCAGGCAGACAAAGAAACTTTTGGTCTCACCTGTAAAACATTTGCTGTCAAGACTCAAAACTAAATTTGATGCTAATGATTTGTCTTTTAATACATACCCACGCTAACAATTTACTAAACTATTAACATGTTGCAATTGCAGTAATGGCATAGTATGTCTTAAAATAATGCAAATCTCCCAGCAGCTTTTCATGCCAACGTTTTAGACTAAGCTCATATTAGGTTGTGAAATGACAGAGTTGTAGTTGTCCTTGAACGTCACATTTTAATCTCAACTCAACCTTTTTCTTTTCTTAAAATATGTGCTAGGGATGACTATCAGATACCACATCAAATGTTAGCTCAGTGTCCATAAAACTGATAGAGTTACAGCCATTTTTTGTTAGCTGAGCTTGTTTAGTGGCCATTAGTGATTGGTGGCCATCTTAAATTCAGTTGACTCCAAAAGCTAATCAGTTGTAGATCCTTTCTCTCTGAGAGTTTCATGAAAAGCTATCAAGTGATTCATGGCATACTTTGCTGACAGACAGACAAATGAACAAAGACAGTAAATGTTCTCCCTTGTATTAGCATGCCCACCTTTTAACAGTTCTTAACACTAGAAGTCCCAGGATTTTCGACCTCCCCCCAGAAGTCCTGAAAGAGGGTCAAAAGACCCTTAGTCCAAACCAACCATTAGTGGGTCCACATTAGTGGGCCATTAACTGCCTTTTGTTATAAATATGCGTGCACACAACTCAGACACCCCCACCACACCAGACTGCACAAACTACATTCCAATGTTTCCACCAGGTAAGTAAGACTCTGCTTGCACTTCCCCCCTTAGTCAGAAGAGAGGCCCTGACCTGAATTCACACATAACAGACCCTGAAGTTATCTCACAGTTGAACATTTTGGGACATCCACTGAACGGAAAGCTTTGTCTGCTCCAGAACAGTTTTATGCATAAAATTGTCTCATTCTGCTGTGCTGACTATCCTGTAACTTTGATGTTCTGTCAAATAAATTATTTTGCTTACAAGTACTGTCTCTCTCCTTGTCCTTGGCGCATGTATATACGGTGCGTGCCGGCACATGCAGGTGGCCCATTGCTGTGTTCTAAAACATGCTTGACCTATTGTTGTCTGTCACCTGACGGACAGACACAGGTCACATGACATGAAGTCAACTGACGGACCGACATAGGTCACACGACATGAGGTCAACTGACGGACCGACACAGGTCACATGACATGAGGTCAACTGACGGACCGACAAAGGTCACATGACCTGAGGTCAAGTGACGGACCAACACAGGTCACATGACCTGAGGTCAAGTGACAGACCAACACAGGTCACACGACATGAAGTCAACTGACAGACCGACACAGGTCACATGACATGAGATCAAGTGACGGACCGACACAGGTCACATGACCTGAGGTCAAGTGACGGACCAACACAGGTCACATGACCTGAGGTCAACTGACAAAACGACACAAGTCACATGACATGAAGTCAACTGACGGACCGACACTGGTCACACGACATGAGGTCAACTGACGGACCAACACGGGTCCCTTGACCTGAGGTCAACTGACGTACCGACATAGGTCACATGACCTGAGGTCAACTGACAGACCGACACAGGTCACATGACCTGAGGTCAACTGACTGACCAACACAGGTCACATGACCTGAGGTCAAGTGACGGACTGACACAGGTCACATGACCTGAGGTGAACTGACGGACCAACACAGGTCACATGACCTGAGGTCAAGTGATGGACCAACACAGGTCACATGACCTGAGGTCAAGTGACGGACCAGCACAGGTCACACAACATGAAGTCAAGTGACGGACCAACACAGGTCACATGACCTGAGGTCAACTGACAAAATGACACAGGTCACACGACATGAAGTCAACTGACGGACCGACACAGGTCACACGGCATGAGGTCAACTGACGTACCAACACAGGTCACATGACCTGAGGTCAACTGACACAACGACACAGGTCACATGACATGAAGTCAACTGACGGACCGACACAGGTCACATGACCTGAGGTCAACTGACGGACCGACACAGGTCACACGACATGAGGTCAACTGACGGACCGACACAGGTCACATGACCTGAGGTCAACTGACGGACCGACACAGGTCACATGACCTGAGGTCAACTGACTGACCGACACAGGTCACATGACCTGAGGTCAACTGACGGACCGACATAGGTCACACGACATGAAGTCAACTGATGGACCGACACTGGTCACACGACATGAGGTCAACTGACGGACCAACACGGGTCACTTGACCTGAGGTCAACTGACGGACCGACATAGGTCACACGACATGAAGTCAACTGACGGACCGACACAGGTCACACGGCATGAGGTCAACTGACGTACCAACACAGGTCACATGACCTGAGGTCAACTGACACAACGACACAGGTCACATGACATGAAGTCAACTGACGGACCGACACAGGTCACATGACCTGAGGTCAACTGACGGACCGACACAGGTCACACGACATGAGGTCAACTGACGGACCGACACAGGTCACATGACCTGAGGTCAAGTGACGGACTGACACAGGTCACATGACCTGAGGTGAACTGACGGACCAACACAGGTCACATGACCTGAGGTCAAGTGACTGACCAACACAGGTCACATGACCTAAGGTCAAGTGACGGACCAGCACAGGTCACACAACATGAAGTCAACTGACGGACCAACACAGGTCACATGACATGAGGTCAACTGAGGGACCGACACAGGTCATATGACCTGAGGTCAACTGACGTACCGACACAGGTCACATGACCTGAGGTCAACTGATGGACCGACACAGGTCACATGACCTGAGGTCAACTGACTGACCGACACAGGTCACATGGCATGAGGTCAACTGACGTACCGACACAGGTCACACGGCATGAGGTCAACTGACGTACCGACACAGGTCACATGACCTGAGGTCAACTGATGGACCGACACAGGTCACATGACCTGAGGTCAACTGACTGACCGACACAGGTCACATGACCTGAGGTCAAGTGACGGACTGACACAGGTCACATGACCTGAGGTGAACTGACGGACCAACACAGGTCACATGACCTGAGGTCAAGTGACGGACCAACACAGGTCACATGACCTAAGGTCAAGTGACGGACCAGCACAGGTCACACAACATGAAGTCAACTGACGGACCAACATAGGTCACATGACCTGAGGTCAAGTGACGGACCAACATATGTAGCCCACTGAAAGGGACCGGGGGATTTAGAAGCCAAGTTCACTTGCGCAAAAAAGCGTAGCCTTAGTCAAATTAGTATGCCCCCTCCTGTGGTACGCCAGTAATGGCCTTATTTACAAAACAAAAGCGCCTGTTAACAGCTCATTATAGGATGTTAGCTAAAATCCTTCGGGTCACTCGACCCATCTCTGGGTTCCAAAGGTAGAAATGTTGAATGACCCTTCTCTGGGACTTCTAGTGTTAAAAAGCAGCTCTTTTTCCACCATCAGCTACAGTCATCACAGGAACAGAAAACTCAGTGCATGAAGAACAAAGATGTCTGATAAACTTTTAAGCTGTGCCATTACCTATGGTTGTTTTGATAGTTTTAGGATAATGGGAAACAACTAAAAGATCATTATGCTGTTTGCACTAAGTAGTATACACAGAAGTTCATGCCTAAACATGAAAGAATCCTTCGTAATTCACCTTTAAACACTAAATAGAAGTCCCGGGGTATCAGAGAGGCCAAGAAGAAATTCTCCCGAAGGATAGCCCATCAGGTCAGAGACAGCAAGACAGTTGGGAGTATGTGGCAAGGCATACAATCTCTTCCTGGCTAGTGGCTACAAACCCACACTGCATCTCTAAGATGGACAAGCTGAATGATTTCTTCACTTGTTTTATTAAGGCACACAACAGCACTCCCACACAGAAACCCCACCCAATCCCAGGGAGCTCTTGATGACGCTATCTCTTGGACGGTCTGAAGAGATCTTGCATGAAGGTCAATCTCCAGGTCCAGATAACAAATCTGACTGGAGAGAATGTGCAGAGGAATGCACAGATGTCTCCATGGACAACTTCCACATCTCACTGAATCAGGCTGTTGTCCTCTCGTCCTTCAAAGCCATCGCCATCATCCCAGTCCCAAAGAAGTCATCGCCCTTGCCTCAGTGATTACTGTCCTGTTGCACTTAAATCCATCTTCATGAACTGCTTTGAATGACAAGTCATGCAGCATGTCAAGTATGTCTTCTCTACTGTCCCTGGACCCTTTCCAGTTTTTCTTGGCCAAATCGTTCTACTGATGAAGCCATTCGCACTGTACTCCACACAGCCCTCACACATGAGCATGAAGGAGTCATAGGTGAAAATGCTGTTCATCAACTTCAGTTCATCATTCAACACTAGTCTCCCCAACAGCTCAACAAACCGAGCCAGCTGGAGCTCAACATCTTAATGTGCAACTGTTTGCTGGACTTCCTGACTGGGAGACCACAGACTGTCAACAGTAGTACATCCATTACCATCACTCTGAACAGAGGGCCCCAAAGGGTGTGTGCTGACCCCTTTCCTCTTTGTCCTGCTAACCTAAAACTGCACATTAGCTATGTTTACATGGGCAAAATTCTGTGACCGGATTGAAATGTGTTCTGATTGCATAATTAGATAGCACCGTTTACATGGGCACAACCCATTCATGACGAGCGTTTACATGCAGCAGGCTTTTATTCTGACCAGAAGAACAGATATGTGCAGAGTGGTACACTCCCCTTTAAAAAAAACACCAAAGAGGAAGTTACTTTCGTGAAAACCACAGAAGAAGAAGTTACTTCCGGGACAAAAGTAAACAGACGCGCCAAAAATGGACCCACGCCAGATTGTAATGACGGCGATGGAGTTGTTACTGCACTACTGCACTCCCTGATTGAGCTACAGGCAAGCAACACGTGCTTTTAGTCTTTTTTATTTGCAGTATGAGAGCGCTGGAAAAGCAAACACGTAGGGGAGGGGTGCGCAGCGCACATGCGCAGTCAGGACAGTTTTCCACAGTCCGATAACAGGAACAGATCAAGTGTTTACATGCACACCGATCGGGTTACGCATCGGCGTAACCCCCCCGTTTCGTTCGGATCACAAATTAGGTCGGATCACGCCGAATACACAAAAAATAACCCGAACGGGGCGTTTACATGACGCACTTTTGTTCCGAACGGCCGTTTGATCCGATTACTTATGTCCATGTAAACATAGCTATTGACTCACAGCTCCAGCCTCTTTATTAAGTTTGTGGACAACACGACAGTGGTGGGTCTCATCGCATAAGAGCGAGCTGAGCCGCCTGGCCATGTGTTCTGGAGACAAGCTCACTCTGAACATGGACAATATGAAGGAGATTATTGTGGATTCAGGAGAACACAAAACAAGCATGCTCCTCTGACCGTTAATTGTGCTGCTGTTGAGCGGGTCAGGAGCACCAATTTCCTATGGGTGCAGATCACAGAGGACCTCTCCTGGACCAATAACCCTACATCACTGGCCAGAAAGGCTCCACAGATCCTTTATGTCCTTTGTGAACTGAAAAGAGCCAGAGCCCTGGCCCCAATCATGTGCACCTTTTACAGTGAAGCCATCAAAAGTGTCCGGACCAGCTGCATCACCATGGAGTCTGCACTGCATCCAGCCACAAGATGCTCCTGCACACAGTGAGAGCAGCTGAAAAGGAAAAGCACTTTTCTCCCCTCCCTCCAGGACACATACAACACCCGTCTGTCCAACTAAGCTCTTGGTATGGCAAATGACCCCACCCATAACATAGCCTATTTAGTCTGCTGTCCTCAAGGAGGGGACTGCAGAGTCTCTGGACCAGGACCAGCAGACTCAGGGACAGCTTCATTCACCAGGCTGTCAGGAAGTTGAACTACCTTCCTATTCTGCTCACCATTACCCCTTTTCCATACACCATTCCCTGTAACCTCTACCCCTTTCCACCACCCATGTAACTCCTCTACCAGCAAAGAACCTCTGGCTTCCTTGTTGTCACGGTCCTGACACTTGTATCACACATTCCAGTTTCTACGTTTTCTTAATAACCAAACCCAGAATCAATGTTTCTTTGTATTTGCTATTTATATAAGCACTGTTTTTCAATTAATTGTGCACGGCAGGGCTATAATTTAAATATTCTCTGTGTGTTTTGAACATAAGGAATATTGTCAATATAGCTGACTTGATTTGAAATAAACATGTACGATGAACACTACACACATTTTCTTTCCCTTCTTTGGTATAAAATATTTTGAGCTTCATCCATGTCCAAACTACATCATATCAACCTACACTGCATTGTGGGTTTTTGTTGTTGCATTTTTAACTAATTTTGGTTGTTATCTAAAAATAATTTTAAAATGCATGGCAGATGTTCGACATGTCCCTGTTTCGTTTTCAGTGTTAGAATTTATTGTGGGTTATTTTGGAACAATATAAAGGGGACTGAAAATGTAAAGCATTTATGAGGCGTGTAGCACAATCAGAAGTTGATTTGTTACAATAAATGCAGAATATGGAACTCAGCTGTGAAAATTTTTAACCCTGCAAATTACCCAGAGCTCCTCTATTTCAAATGAACAATCTAATAAACTGCAGCTCAAAGAAACTGTTTTCGATATACGGTAAGCATAAATATGGAGCTATAAATGACATGCTCTGAGGTGGAGTGTTTATTGAATATTTTCATATTTCAAAGGCTTTAGTGAAAGACTGTTAATACGAGTGTTTAGCTCACGATGCACAGAATGCTGCAGGACGCAGATAAAGTGAGAACATAAAACTTCTTATAACAATTTTTCTTCTCATTCCATCTTTTTCTTGTTGACTGATTTAGATGAAGGTTTGGTTTGTTAATGTTTCAACCAAGAAGAGACTTCCTGTTGGCATCTCCATGATGCGTGCGGTGCCACCAGATTTATCGAAGAAAACTGCAATAATGGCGAAATGACACAAAGGTACAGGTGACATTCAGCATCCCTATCTTTTGCTAGTACACTGTTTTTTTCTGTTACTTTTTCATAGATTTAGTGTTTTATTGGTAAGTTTGTTCCGTTTTGGTTTGTTTGTTCTCAGTTCCTTTGGGAGATCAATATAGCTCTTCCTGAGTTCAGACACCCACACTCACCTGTTCCCAGTCTTCATTCATTCTGGGTGCCTTCATTTCCATCAGCCACAACATAAATAATCTGTTTTCAGTTCTCCCTCAGTGGAGCATTATGTTTTGTATGCACTGCACATCCAGTTCATTGGGCTTTCTCTGTGCATCTTAATGCATGTTCCTATGTTTTGTTGTAAATAGTTTGCCACCTTATCAGCCTCTTATTTTGTGTTATATACATTTTTTTCATTTTCTGAGCTGCTGCTGTCAGTCTGGGCTCTATCTATCACAAACTGTGACTTTTCAACTGTGTTTAAAGCAAAAAGAATATCACTAATGCCTTGATTAAAGGCATAGTCATGTCATTTTTGAAGCACATCTTCATTAGTACCTTATCAGTCATTAAATCAATCTTAGGGCACAGAGTTGAAGAAAAGAGCAAAAGTCTTCATCCAGGATTTGCTAATGATAGTCATTCCTTTTAATAAGGTTTAAATGCAGATAAAATGGTGCTTAGTGAAGAATTAAATACAAAAAAAGTCAAACTCTTTTGTTACAAGCATAAAGTGAAAGTGAAAACAAGCAGGGGAAAAGGTGAAAACGTATAGAATACTCGATGGTTATGAAAAGCTCCTTCAGTCCAGGAAGATGGTTTACATTCTTCTCAAAACAAGGTTTACATTCTTTCTAAAAAACACTTCCAGTAAAAACGAACTGAAAATTGCATTTGCTAAAAGACTTTCCACTGAAAAGTGGGTCAGTCATTAATGGGGTCAAAACTTCTTCAGCACAATAGCATCTTTGTTGGCTGACAGTCACTATAAGTGAACGGAAAGGTCATGGGAATGAGCTTCAGTAATGTATGACTACAGTTTATGAATTCGGCAATGCTTTTGCAGTTATGTGCACCCACAAAGGTGTCTAAAGTGCCAACTTTGTGAAAATCTGCACGTTCTTGCAATTTTGTGTTTCCAACGATAGCACCAACTGACCAGCTCAGGGAAAAATAAGTATAAAACATTGATTACTGCAAACAACTCCACAGAATGCACCTTAAAAAGATCTAAAATACATTAATAATCATCAGGTTGACCAAGGTTCTTGATGTTGTCTTCATAATGGAGGAACAAGAAATGAAATTATGTTATTAACAAAAGTTAATAGTTGAAGGTTTTTTTGTATTACAGAAAAGAGCCTTAAGAATAATATCTAGAATGCATTATTATCATCCATATAGTGTATTATTTTGTAAATTGAAGTTACTAGGATTTTATGATTTGGTGGAATATAATGTTTTTTTACTGATGTATAAAGCACAAAATAACACTCTACCTTCAAATGTTCAAAAGCTTTTTGTAAAGAGGACAAGTTGTTATAATTTAAAGGGTACAGATATTTTTGTTAAACCACAATATAGAACAAGTTTAAAGGGTCGTTTTACTTTAATACCGTACATGGAATTGGTATATGGAATGGATTGGAATATTATGTTAAAGTTGCACAGTCAGTGTATGTATTTAAGAAAATGATTAAGAATAGATTGTTGAAAAGTTATGTGTGAATGCTATATATTTAAAATCTCTATAAATTAGTTATATTATTATGAGTTACAAATATGGTTAATGGATAATTTTTGCTTGAATTGATTGTTTAAATAGAAATTTGTTTTTAAAAAGCGGCAGACATTATAAGATTATCTTCTTCTGCTGCTTCCTTTCATTTTAAATTTGTTCTTTATTTCTCTATTAGTATTCTAGTATTGTTCTGTAATTTTTTTTTGTTCTTTTGTACAAGGTATTTTAAATTTGAAATGAATGAATAAATAAATAAATGTATGAATATTAGACTTAGCGCCGTGGAGACCTGGCATTGTATAGTTTTCTAAATAATGTAATAAAGTACCAGTGAAGGTTCATGTGGTTTTCTTCTTCCTTGTGCCAGATTTTCTCAAGATGATGTGTTAATGTCACAATTAATGTGATTCTAATTGAAACACAGCTAAAAGGAAGGCAGCAGAGATGTGAAGCAGAGGAGGTGAGTGGTTCTCCTCACAGAAGGTGTGGCCATGGCAACAGCAGCCCACAGAGACGATCTGGTGGAAGCGGACACCGACTCATGATGGGTTCAATCACAGCCACATCAAACAGACTGCTTAGCATTTTAGCTTTTGTTAGTTCACTCGGGCAGACAGCCCGAGAAAAGAGTGATTAAATCTGAAATGCTTCAGGTCTTTAGGGAAATCAGAACTGAAATCAGACTGTGTATGTGTGTGTTGCTGTAATTTTCAGAATGATTCAAACGTGTGCCTTTCGGACTAAATCTGCATAAGAAAACACACTTCGAGTCAGAAAATTTCACTCACGAAGGAATTGAAATCATTCAAACTTTATTCACCACATTCATATTTTCAAAGCTTTGAGGCCCTTAGCTCCGATTGTCTCCATTTGTTCAGAGCGCCGTCAATCATCCCAGAGTTTTCGATCCGTCACACAACTAAAACATTTTAAAAGAACAACAGAAAATCCTCAATTTTCAGACAAATCCTGAAAACGGGCAAAGGAAACAAAAAACAATCAGGTTAAAGACAATGGAAGACAACAAAAAAAAAATCTGTTTACAAACCATTTCATTTGATTTCATAGTTCCCTTTGGGTTTTATTTACATTTATCTAGAAACACAAAAATATCTCAATGGGACTGGAAATTAACTTTGTAACAAAGAAATGGACATAAAAAGCCGGCGCTGCTAAGATAGTTTACCTTGAACTAAAAGGCTTTAAATGAGTCCATTTTAAAGATTGCGTCACTAAAACATTCACACAACAAGCTTTGTTTACAGTCAAAAGAGCACTTAGAGCATCTCACTGGCTGTGAGAAATGGATTACCATACTTTTCGGACTATAAGGCGCACATAAATCCTTTAATTTTATCAAAAATCGACAGTGAGTCTTATAATCAGGTGCACTTTATGTATTAACTCTGATTGTGCTTACTGACCTCGAACCAATTTTATGTGGTTGTTGCGAAGGAGTTGAATAAAGTTTGACATATCTGACTGTTTTGTTTCGCTTGATGCGCCTTATAGTCCGAAAAATAAGGTAAGCATTAACACATTCCTTAAACTGAATCCCAATCAGATACAGACAATGAAAAAGAAGAATATGCAAATACCTACTTTCACCATCTGTTTGTTCTTTTATTTAAATTACAGCTAAAGGATCAGAGAACTTCATTTACCAGCATCTAAAAAGCATACCGTACTTTTCAGCAGTAGAGCCAAACACACACACTGGCAGTACCTGAACTTTTTCTAGGAAAAAAAAAAAAGTTCAATTTACATTTATGACACATTATAAAACAAAATTGGTAAAATTGACAAATAAGGCTTGTTTTTTGTGATAGTTTTAAACTCATTCGCAACATTTGTTTTTAAATATTTTTTTGCAAAATGCATATTTTGCAAAGTCAGTTACCAACGTCACATTATTCATCGTTTGAACAAATAAAATATTTTTTGTCTTAAAAGACATAAATTAAAGTTTAATAGTGTGCAAATATTGCCATGCTTTTAAATAAACATAACCAGGAATTTAAAAAAGCCACAAATGTAATATTTAACACAACATATATAACTTAAGTCATAACGGTTCAGTTGTGTACAGTATTATTGACATATTTGGATCTTTAAAAAAAAAAAGCTTTAATAGTGTCATACACATACCACAAATTCAGTGTTGCAGTTTCACAGCATTATGTTTTAGTGTTCATTTACAGTGGATTTACATGTGGCTGAAAAAACAATTTTTTCAAGAGTTTCACAAGAGTTCAAAATACGTTTTCACACATCAGCTGGTCTTAACCTAATTAAAATACAGCAGAGGATCACCATTAGCCACCATGTCATTAAAAAAGGCTGGTAATGTGTGCCTTTTTATGAACAAACCCCACAAAAAGTCGAATAAATTGGTCTTTCTGTGCATCGTCTGCGCATTGAAAAGACTCTGGTGAACAAAAACACAGTCACTGACCTTATTACTGTCATCACTGGTTTATCAAAAAAGTACCAGATGTGTAGCCATTCACAGCTTAAAATACCCCACTCCAAAAAAGAAAAGAAAAATGCAGTATTCACCTAGATGTTCCTGAGTGTCACAGAATAAAAAAACTGAACAAATAATTTAGTGTTGTTGTTCTTTTCATGAAATGTATTGAAATAAAGAAAAACTAGCCAAGCCACATCCTGCTTT
>JBBPBX010001837.1:51737-66554 GCA_038048925.1 Garcialebias charrua | reverse complement strand
TTGTATTCAATAAATAAAACAAATTGCTCGTGCTTTCAAAGATGAGGTTGCCCAGTTTTTTCACACAATCTTAGTCTGAGTTTAAATTTTCGAAGCCTCGTCACAAATCTGTATCTTTCCTGTGGCTTTCCCTCCTGCACACCACTTCAGCTTCTGTTTCTGCTGTTGTAGCGTCCGTTTGTGTGTTGTTGTTGTTGTTGTTTTAACGATGTTCTGTAGTTTAAAGGACTGCAACCACAAAATAAGTGTGTGGTTACTACAGTTTTCAGAAGTGGTCTCTGTACATGATGTGAAACATGAACAGAATACATATTTTATGCGGTCGCCGTATGTATTATTCAATCGGCACTGCCTGAATGGTGTGTAGTACATAGGATTAAAATAAAATTGACACTTTTTAAAATGAGAAAACAATGTTTAAGCACTCAGGGCCACCTTGAAATGCTAAAGACATGCTAATAAAAAAAATACGTACTGTGGCTGAAATTTTCCCACAGCTTGTTCTTGGTACCACGCTAACATACAAATGTGAACTATGCATGGGCTGGATACAAAATGAATGTTTTAAAAGTTTTAATAGGTCACAATTTCAAAAGCACCTAAATTTATGTATATATTTTCTCTTACTTTTATAAGTTTTTCACTTTTGGGGTTTAGAGGAGCACTCCCCTCCCCAACTATTGCTGCAAGCTGTCTGTCAGCTGTGTATGATGATTGAAGGAAGATAAAAATGAAGCAAAAAATAAAGAAATATCAGATATTTCAGAATAGTTTTTTTTTTTCCAATAGCAAAAAACTGACATTCATGGCTGTGCTAATAGAAATGCAACACTCATCCCTCTTTTTATGGCAAATATGTTTTGAAACAAACATAAAATCTACAACCATGTCCATGTCTAGAGGTAAAGCTGCCAGCTGCCGGCTGATTCCAAGGCCTGTTTACTGAGATCAGCAAATCAGGCACACGATACTTCACAAAAAGGAGAGTGCTGAATAATTCATAATCTACACAACACCTCTTTTTACTTCAGTGCCATAATGGTAATTTTATATTTTTGTTTAAATTCTCTAACAATCCATAAATCCGTAAAAATGAAATATATTTTAAAACAAACATTGGTCTTTCCAGTTGCTGATTTTAAACAGAGATGCTGCCGGTCTTTTAAATCCCTCCTGAAAACACTTTTTTTTTACACCAGTCTTTTATTTAAAGTTCTGTTAGAGCTCCACCCGAAGGTTCGAGTTGTGATATTTTCATGTTTTGCTTTGTTTTTAGCCTATTTTGCTGTACTTGTGGATTTGTTATGTCTGATTTTTAAATGTATTTTATTGTTGCTTTTTCTTGTTTGTTCTTAACCTTGTTGTGAAGCACTTTGGCCAATGTTGTTTTTAATCATGATATACAAATAAAACTGATATAGACATTAAAAAATAACCATATATATTATAAATACCATCATCGCTTTTTATTGAATTGATTTAGTTGCAATGGGAAGTACTTTAGAGGCAGTAGAAAAGTAATATTATTTTGGTTTTAAAATTAAATAAATTAGATAAAATGTGGTATTTTTGTCTGTTGTGACCTTATTGTCAGGATTTTATACTGACTCGTGCCCAAAGGAGACTATATTCGCCTGGGATCAAACCAACTGGTTTGCTTTAAAACTACAGGTAATAGCATTTTGTAGTGTAACTTTTTAGTTAGGCATTTATTTTAATCACTATTTAATTCCTGCACAGTTTTTAGAAAAATGAATGTGTGACAAGGCACATTTTCTGAATACCTACATGTTTGAGTTCACTCTTCCTATGATTAATTTTGTTCTCAGCAGGTGGGTTAATAAACCCAAGCATTTATTTTATAAGAAGCATTCAAATCGTACTGTAATAATACTTTTTGTAAAGAAGTAAACCCCATATAGTGAAATCTGGTCTTTGACAGTGCAAGATGTGATCAGATCTAACACTGAGGCAAAACAGGGAAAACTAAAACCAGATTTAGGTATTTCTGTACAGTACATGTACAGATACCTCAGTAGAGTAAGAAAAATGATTATCCTGTAAATTAATAAAAACCAGTGCTATGGGAACCAAGGGGGTCAAAGACTGAGGAAGCACAGGCTTTTAGACTGAATGTGTGCTCAGTCTCTTTGTGAGTCATGACAGTAATGGGTGGCCAAACTGAACATCCAACAGTTTTCAGAGATAACGTCTCTTTATTGCTGCCCTTTTTTTAATCTAGTCTTGCTTTTTGTTGCTTTAGGTTTTAGTCTTTGGAAAAGAAGAAAAGTTGTTTTGTGCTGTTGTTTTTAATGGTTGGAAAGCCCAATGTCTGGCTTTAACGGGCCTGACAGCTGATCCCCTTGTGTCATTATGTCTGTCAAGGACTAAGTGGTATACATTACCAAGAGTCTGAGTTAAAGTGAGGCTAAGAAACAGAAAATAATAGTAAGTAATATGAGACTATACCCATCTGAAACAAACAAAGTGCACATTGTGCATTACAGTAGACCCAATGTTACTAAATCTTCATTTCAGATTTCCTTCAGGTGTCTACTTTAATTTAAACCCTACTCCCATCCACTGCAGTCAGAAAACAGAAAAAGGTCATGTTCCAGTTCATTTCAAGTGTTGTTTGTTTTACTGCTTTTGGTCTTCCATCACTGAAACTGTCTTGCTGACCAGAGAGGGAGGAGAGACTATAGCATAAGCCATTATATGGGTAAATCATATTGCTTCATTTTTTTCTAACAAAGGTAGTCTGAAGAAACAAGAAATACTACAGAAATACTTTTCTCCCATAAAATGGTTCCCTAAGCTCCCTATCAACCAATCATCTTTGTCTTAAGGGTAGACCATGCAGTTTTTTGGGCACTGCTATTATATTAAAATCTACAAAACACTGGTGTTTGAAGATTTAGGCCCTGACTTTGGTGTTCCTGTACCTTGGTTTGGGGTAAATTTAGACTTTATTGTTGAAGCAGAACCTTGAGCATTAGAAGGTGGTGGTTGGGTGCGATGAACCTGAGAATGACGAGGCTGGGTGGTGCGTATAGATTGTTGGGGTATATTTGACTTCTGTGGAGTCCGATTCTGAAAACTTTGACGGTGTCGTATTAACTGGGAATGAAGGAGCTTTTGTGTGTATGTGATCTCTGGCATAATGTACTTGAGGCAGAGCTCCTTTGCCTCATGGCTGATATTTAATGGCAGATCGTAACCAATTATGCCAACTTTCTCACTAGGCTGCCAAGGGCGAAGATCCTTGTTTCTTATCTCAGAAGCTGAACGAGGAACTGGCATCTGCCCACCAAAACAGCTTTTAGTTAGCCTCTCTTGGGCCAGACGAAGAAGACACACCTCCTTCGCCACACAGTCTAGACCTAGAGCTGATAGTTTGACCCATAATGAGGCATTAAAGTAGTCATAAAGGTATGCATCTATTGAATTCCAGGCACGAATCTTTGCAGGGAGACTTGGTGACAGACTTTTTTTGGAACTTTCTGTTCGCATGTTGAGCTTGACATATACAATGTCATCCAAATCCCAAGAAAGGAGATGACTAAGAAGAACTAGAGATTCATCAAAATACTCAGAAATCATCACCAAGGAGAACACTTTCTCCACTTCTGCCACAAAGGCTTGAGCATAAGTCACATCTGTTGCTGGCCGATCTTTGTTTCCACCCAAGTCAAAGGTCAAGGTGTTGCGTGCATACATAGAATCTGCCTCTTCTGGACGGTAGTACCGTAAGGGGTCTGCTAAGAAAGCCTCCAAAGAGCCATTTGGTACCCTCCTGAAGCTCCCACTGTGGCGGCTGTAGTAAGTGAACAAAGATTCGAACATGGAAGCTGGCTCTCTCAAGATTGTGATGTATATTGTATCATTTGGCATCAGACGTTGCAGTGCAGTCTTATTGAAGCGCATGTGGCTGGTAATCATGTTTGGTGGTAGCGTATGCGGATGAACAAATTGAGAGGAAAATAATTGTGGGTAACAAAACTGGTGACCACAATTTGGTTTAGGCAATGCCATTGTCAAGTTGTTGCGCTCCGCAAAACGAAATAACATGTTCTGCATTGTGGTGCTGGCCGTTTTGTGGGTCTTGAGGAAGACAATGTTGGTGTGCTTAGGCTTCAGACCTGGGGTAATCTGAGAGCGAAGGGTAGAGCATCTAAGATGGAAGGCCTCCATGCTCCTTAAAAAAAGAGACAGCATAATTAGTTAGAAGCCATACAAGCTGTGAAAAGTCAATTTAGGCAAATTATATATGACATAATTTCACAAAGCAGGAAAAGGTAATGGGACAAACCAAGATGTACAAAGAACAAACTGGTAATAGGAAAACGTGATTAAAAAGAATAAGATCTGGAAATAAATAAAGAAAAAAAATCTTTCTTGTCCAAGCTCTTCTACACAGAGGAGACAAAAGAGTTATGCACCTTTAAAAATATGTATCTAAATGGCTGTATGATGGAAAACACCCAAAATGTTTAGAAGACCCAGGGAATGAAAAGAACCCTATACAATAATGAAAAAACAATTCATACTTAGCTATGGTGTACTGGCGAGTTGTCCAGTGTATTACCAAACTATCACACAGTGACTGTTGGAGAGCTTCAAGCTTCCATCCTTTTATCTTACTGGGCTGCATCTGCTGGCAACTAGGTGGTGTATGATATTTGCAAGGGAGTCTAAATATCTCAAAACATCAATTCATTTGCATGAGTCACAGAAGAACAAAATATTGTTGCTTGAATTTTGAGCAAGTTGAAAACAATTTGCACAAATGTTTCTCGGAATAGTCATTGCAAGCGTCCTGATCCCACCTCAGATTATTGTGTATTTTTACACGGTGTCTTCAACTGTAATAAGTAAGTAAATAAATAAGTAAGTAATAGAACAATATTTTGACACCAGCACAAAAGCTCTACTTTTGACACAAAAATGTCTAGGTATAATAACCATGTTAATGATAATGAAAATATTTATTTGAAATACTATGAATCTGCCTTTCTTCATTTGAAAAGTGTACATTACATTCTTGACATTCCTCCTCTCCCTCTGTCTCCTGACATGTTTCCCTTCTCATGATCTTTGGCTAACAGTAGAACAATTTCCACTGGCACCCTGTTTGTCAACAGCACTGGTAGCGGTCGTCGTTAGCCCGGGCTTTGACCGATCCGGCATGGTGTCGATTAGACGAACTTGTATGTTTTGTCAAAATAGTTTAACATTGGATGCCCTTCCTGACACAACCCTCACCATTTACCTGGGCTTAGGACCAGCACAAGAGATAAACTGGCTGGTGCGCCCTAGTGGCTGTTTTTTCATCCATCCATTATATTGTACCCGCTTTTTCCATTTTGGGTCACTGGGGTCACCGGTGCCCATGTCCAGCACTCACTGTGCGAGGGGAGGAGGACACCCTGGACGGGTTGTAATTCCATCACAGGGCCACATAGAGACAAATGAGACAAACAACCATTCACTCTCTCACTCACACCTAGGGACAATTTAGAGTTACCAATCAGCCTAACATGCATGTTTTTGGTCTGTGGGAGGAAACCGGAGTACCCGGAGAAAACCCACGCATGCACGGAGAGAACGTGCAAACTCCACCCAGAGAGGCCCCTGGACCGGGATTTGAACCAAGGACCTGCTCGCTGAGAGGCAGCAGCGCCACCGCGCTGCGCTGTTTTTAATTTGGCTGAGAAATTGGCCAGCATGAATTTCACAGCAAATTTTCAATACCAGCACTAAATATATTTTTTAGATACGCCGAAAGACAGTATTACTATCCCTACTTATTTATTTACAGGCTGCACAGAAGTCTGTTGGAGTCAGCCTCCCCATCATCACAGACATCTACACTTCTAGATGCAAGAAGAGGGCCACCTGCATCATGAAGGACCCCACTCATCCAGCACACACTTTTTGTACAGCTTCTACCATGAGGTTGTTAGACTCATGAATATCTAACCAGAATAATCACTGTGAAAAATCACATCATGCTGCTGATTTATTTCATGCTGTTGTTTGACGTATTGTTTTTGTACCAATAGTGCTTAGCGTATATTTAGTTTAACCTTGTTCTTAGTTCATATCTTGGATCTTATTACTGTTTTTCTTTTACATTTTATACGTTTGTGGCATGTAACTGGGACCCTGTGTACACAATTAACATGTACCACATGTGGTACGTATGACAAATTTAAAAAAAATTGTCTTTGACTTATGAGTCCAAGTCAACTCATTTCCTAAGTAATTATCAGTTTAACTTTTCCTTTATAGAAAGTTGCCAGATGTATTATGAGTTTACGTATTCGTGAATGTATTTACACTCACCAGTTGAAGTGGCCTCCATTGTGCAGTAGAAAACTGACGGTACAGATGACAAGGAGGACCAGAAATATCTTCTTTTGCGACATCTTTATCGACATCATTTGGACTGTGGAAAATGGAGAAGAAAGGACTCAAATGAGTGTGGAGACTAAAGGCCGAGCAGGAAAGCAGTGAAAATTAAGGCAAACACAGGTACTCGTGAGATGTGCTAAAAATGGGCAAAATAAAAATTAGAAAGTACAAGAGTGAAGTTTAAAGTTGGGAATAAATTAAAGAACATAAATCAACAAACAGGACTTTGTGATGAGCTTTTATTTAGCAGTTGAATGCAAGACAAGTACTGTAAAATTCTTTGTTACAAAAAACAAGGTGAATCATGCCTTCAGTACCATTTGATGTTGAAACAGTCATATTTACTTTTACATCCTCTCATTGTTCAAACATGTGAAGATGACTCTGTGCATCGGGTTGGTACTGGGCGTGGGCAGGTGAAAGACTTCGTAAAAACGTATTGCCTGAGAAACGGCATCACTTGCTTTATGCAGTTGAAATGCTGACAGGAGAACATTGAAGGATTTCCAAACCTGCTCTGGACAGCCTGTTGTTTTCATTACAATGACTGATGTCTGCTACCTTGATTACACTGCTCTGTTGTCATCATTGTCAATTTATGAGCACAGCAGCTCACCGTACTCCCTAAGTCTTAGGTGCTCTTTAATTCCAACCATAAATTCAACTCCTGTTTTTTCATTATATTTAGATTAAAAAAGAATAACATCAAACCTAGAAATTGTGAAATATTAGGCAAATATTCAAAATGTCATGTTTGAGTAGACAGCAAACTTCTCAAGTTCAAAAAACCTTGTAGAACTCTCAAGTCACATTGTCATGAATGGCTTGGATTGACTCCATCATCTTGTTACCCAGAAAAATGTCCCATCAAGACAGAAAAAAAAGACAGAAAAAAAGAAAAGCAATGTTGGTATGGAGCAGGTTTCTTAATGAAACCAGTTTTTCTGTTTTGAATGTCTAATTTCTGGCTCTAGCCAAGAAAATCACCGTGGAACAATTTTTTTTGTTGTGCCTCAGCTTTGGACTACTGTACTCAGGTCTCTGATAGGAGGTGTGATGAGTGCTGTTCGGTATATTGTTTTTGTACTAGTTCTTAGCATATTCTTAGTTTAACATATTTCTTAGTTCATATCTTAGATCTTATTACTGTTTTTCTTTACAATTTCTACTTTTGTTGGATGTAACTGGGACACTGTGTACACAATTTCGTTCCACCACATGTACCACATGTTGTGCAAATGACAAATAAAGAAACTTTGACTGACTTGACTTTGATTATAGAAGCCAGTCATGCCAACATCAAATGTTGGAACCACCATGTTTTAAAGTTAAGTGTACCAACCTCAAGCAAGTTGTTTAACCCTTTGCTGTCTTAACGTTACTCTGAAGGTACCAAGGAGGATGAGGAGAGAACAGAAGAGGAAGACAGAGAGAATGGGTAATGCAGAAAAAGGCTTTTTGACTTTTGTTATGTTGGCGATTAGGCATTTTTAATACACAAGTTTAACTAAGATTGCAGTTTTTATCTTCATCTTAAACCATGGGATAATATACTTGAAATATATTAAATAAGCATAGGATCCCACTAAGATGGTTTATGCATTGGGCCAAAAAATTTATTATATGTTGTTTATGCTGTTTGTGTGTAAAATGTCAAGTTAAGTCAAATGTATTTATAAAGTACATTTAAGAACAGCAGATGTTACCAAAGTGCTTAACAATAAAATCAATGGCATCAATTAAAGAAAAATTCAACCTGGAGAGACTCACATAAAGAGGGAGAAGAATACAATTATTAAAAAGGTTTTATTGATGAGGGTTCTTTGGCGCTCGGGCCCCGGCGGAGGGCATACATGCCGGACCGCTGAGAGCTTGAATGTCCGGCATAGGAAGATAGATTATGGATATCTTTCCCCCCACTCGGGACCCGAACCTGGCAGCGGAGTCGGGATGAAGAATAGGGGAGAACTGAGGATCTTGAAACCCCGGGTGGAGATGGGGAGGTGGAGGGATGCAACTAGACTGGCAACGGGCAAACAGGAAGAGCTAAGGAAGGGACGGCCTTATATCCGGATGGACGGTTGATGAGTGACTCGACGCAGCTGGGGTGAGTCTTGCCATCTTTGAATTTACGTCTTCGACTTCATAATAACAAAATG
Organism: Garcialebias charrua; assembly: GCA_038048925.1. Lineage (NCBI taxonomy): Eukaryota > Metazoa > Chordata > Actinopteri > Cyprinodontiformes > Rivulidae > Garcialebias > Garcialebias charrua. The sequence continues at coordinate 57,978 of JBBPBX010001837.1, read as the reverse complement.
GGATTAAAAGCATCAAAAGAAAAACATAAACACACAAAAACTATGAAATACTAAATCAAATCCCTGTTAAAAGTCAGTAAAAACAGGTGTGTTATTAGATGAGATTTAAAAACTGAAAGTGAAGTGGCCTGTCTAATGTTGGGGAGGCTGGGGCAGATTGTTCCAAAGTTTAGGGTCAATGACTGAAAAAGCTCCGTCTTCTCTGACCTTCAACCTGGTTTTTGGTACAACAAAAAGCAGATGATCTCAGCGCTTGAGGACGAACATCAGGTTGCAGTAGGTCAGAGAGACATGAGGGTGCAAGGCCATTTAGGCACTTAAAGGTCAACAAAAAAATTGAATCTATTTTGATACGTACAGGGAGCCAGTGAAGGGAGGACAAAACTGGTATAATGTGCTCAAACCTACAAGTTCCTGTTAATAGCCAAGCTGCAGCATTTTGGATGAGCTGGAGACGTGAAAGGGCAAATGACTGACCCCAATATAAAGTGTGTTACAGTAGTCTAGTCAGGTTGTAATGAAGGCATGGACTATTTTCTCAAAGTCAGATCTGGTCAACACTGACTTAAACTGGAAGAAGCTTTTTTGTAAAACAGTGTTAATCTGTTTATTAAATTTAAAGTCAGAGCCCAAAACCATCCTGAGATTTGTAACAGACTGCTTAAGCAGTGCTGTAGTCTACGTGATACGTGAGTACAGTATATAGTGTATATCCACAAAAAAATGCTTGGGAATTTTTGCATAAACAATTAAAAACGCCTAACGATACGTAATGTTCCCTCTATACTGTGCAGTTAGGGCAACTGGGCAAATGTCCAAGCAAAAATATCTAGTTATCTCCCACTTTTTACAATTTTATAAAGAACTGTCAGCCCGAGCACAGCGGTCTCTACAATCTGTAGAGACCGCTGGCCTGCCGAGGGCCGAGGGCCTGCTTCTCTGTAGCAGGCCCAAGACTCTGGAACGAGTTACCGCTGCTCATCAAACAGGCCCCCTCCTTCTCTGTTTTCAAATCCCGGTTAAAAACTCACTACTACTCCATTGCTTTCAATGCCAGCTGATGTGTATTGGATCGTTTTATTTATGATCTGCAATGTTTTTATGTTTTTCGTGTTGTACTTCATTGTCTGTGTTGCCTGTTTGTTTGTCCAGCACTTTGGTGTGGACTTGTTCCTGTTTAAAGTGCTTTATAAATAAAATGGTATGGTATGGTATGGTATCTGTCTGTATGCAGCATGATTTGCATGCAGAGTAGAGGAAGGACCACCGACCCCAGTCAAAACAGATCTGTCACGTGATTTGTGTAGCGACAACGGAAGTTTACGAAGAGGTAAAAAAATTTCAACCCATGAGATCACAGGTAAACTTTCATTCCAGCCAATCAGCATTTTCTGGAGTTTTGGTGCTGACGTGCCAAGAAGCTAAGTAGCTACACGCAAACTCCTTGGCTTCTAGCTTTTCCAAGCTTTCATCCATCCATTATCTTTTACCCGCTTCTTCCATTTTGGGTCACGGGGGTCCCCGGTGCCCATGTCCAGCAATCGCTGTGCGAGGGGCGGGGTACACCCTGGACAGGTCGCAAGTCCATCACAGGTTTTCCAAGCTTTATACTGCATATTTCATCACATACCGAGGAATAATATTTGGCGTTGTGGATTCATCAAAGAAGTTTACACTTCTTTTAAAGTGTTTGTACGTCAAACAAAAGCGGTAAGTAAGCTAATCCCACGACTTGTAGCCGTTTTTACCAAGCTAATGTGCTAGTGTTATTAAACAGTAGTGTTTCTCGATGTATACCTGGATGGGACTAAACTGATGTTGTACCAAGTGTTTAATAGTTCAAGTTGTGTTTATTTGTCATATGTAAGATTAACACAAGGTTAACAGTACAGTACAATGAAATGCTCAGGATAAGAAGAACCGATTAGACTCACAAAAAAAGAAAAGAAAAGAAATTCTAATCATGCAGAGTACCAAAAAAGTACCAAATAGTGAAAATGTCATTATAATATTTACAAGGTCCAAAAGAGAAAATAGTAAACAACAACATGGTAGAATTTTAACGGTGCAAGCAGGATGAATTTGTATGAATAAGTATTGTAATACGTTTAAGCTCAAATGCATGTGATATATATTGCACTTAAGTAACATAACATTTCTAAGCAGAGTATACGCACTACGAAAATGTAGACTGCATCACTGTGCTTAAGATATGGCTCAAGAGAGTCTAGGTTTACAGGATCCGTAGAGCGGTAGAGCTAGGGATAAACACAACTTCAGCTTTCTGACCTTTGAAATTTAAAAATTTTGAAGCCATCCACGCTTTGATGTAAGCAATACATTTTAACAGAGGGTGATTTGTGCATGAACTGTTGGGTTTTAAGGGCAGATAAATCTGACAGTCATCAGCATAACAATGAAACGAAAGACCATGTTTCCTCAGGATGGACCCCAAAGGGAGCAGATACAGTGAAAACAGAAGGGGTCCTATGTGTTTCACAAATCTAAATAGCACATCACAATAGAAGAACCGCAATGTGAGGATCCTTTAGGATGGGGAAAAATTAGTTTAATTAAAAAAAACTGGTTTGAGCACAGAACATACACAAAGCAGAACAAGGGAGTCTGATAATCAGTATTAAAATCCCAATACAGAATAAAAGTCCAGAAGTGCACCGGGAAGACAGCCACAGCTAAGATAGCATAAACCAGTGTGGAAGAGGAGGAACCAGAACCACCAGGGAATGATTGTTACTCGTCATAAAAGGAGTTGGTGACCCTGCTTGTGCACTGATGGCAGATTGTGTTTCGGAGAGTTGATAAGAAGAAAGGGAATCAACTTTCAGCAGGTCCACTTTTCTTCTTCCTCCACCCTCATTTGCATCTCTTCACTCCAACGCACCATTGTTCTCGTCTTCAAGCACTTCAGCCTGTTTAATTAATGTGGTCTGATTGGGTTTCTTTAAAGATCGCTGTAGAAAGAGAAAGCTAGACGACACCCAATCCTGCTGTCTGCAAAGTTTCTTACAACAGGGACAAAATGTGGAACCGTATTTGTTTACTGAAGAAAGGGATGATCTGAAAGACGAGAAGAGCTGTCTTTATTTGAGACTTTCAGTAAACGATATAAATGCAAAATGAGACCTGCTGCCTGAGTTAATTAATCCTGCAACATGTTCTTAGAGAAAATTGCTTTACAGTACTTTGTGGTCTTCCAACAGCAGTTTTAATGCTCTAAATTAAGTCGTTCACTTTTACAGTCTCAACTATAATTTACATAATAGTTTTATTTGGATCAATACAACACGATTTGATTCATTTTAAGGCTGGATAAAATTGTCCCAAATTTGGATTGCTTTAAATTTGGGTCAATCTCTATGACAAGCAATGCACTTATTCAGTCATCTAGCAACAGGACAGGACACTCTCAGAATGCATTTTTATTTAAACCTTTGTTTTACCAGGAAAGAAATCCACGGAGATTATTACTGGTAATCTCTTTTACAAGGATGTCCTGGGAATGGAAATTTTAAACCTCAAGGGTCTTTTCCTGGTTAAATACAGGTTAAAAAAAAACTTATCTAAACCCCATTAATTTGAAAAATAAAAATAAAAAACATCCACTGTTTAACTAATACGTTAAAATCTGTAGGGATGCACCAACTACTCAGCAAGTTGACAAATTTGTCTGACCTACAGTTTGACTACAACTGGCCAAAAAAAAAAAATCTGATTTTTTTTTCTGGACAGAGAACACATCGTAGCTAGTTTTGTGCCATCAGTGATGATTATTTGGCATAGAAGCTTTTACTGTGTGAAAAATCCCATTATCCCCATAAAATGAGATTATCTATTTTATTACCTTTAGCTTTGGAAGTCATAAAAATCATGTAATTACCTCTGATTCTATATTTTTCAGCTGTTAGATAAATATTTCATGAACCACCAGACAGATTTTAATGGAACTCTCAGGAAGTTATCATTGAATGTGCATCTACAACTAGGCCTGTTCTGATAAACAATAAATCAATTAATCGCATGATAAACCTCATTTTCATTTATCAGCTTAATCATTTATTCGTGTCTCTTTCTACTGAAAACACTGGATGACAAAAAGCTCAACTCCGGTGATCTTCACTGACCCCTCCCTTTCTCTTTTCTCTTTAAAATCACATTTTTGGTTCGTTAAAAGCAGCTAAACTGAGAAGCTAAGCTACAAGCTAAGCTAACAGGCCGACCTCGGGGGAAAAAAAACTCCCTCTTGTCAAAGCTCCAAAATAATTCACGGTTGAAACCCGTGCCTTTGTGTAAAAAGTTTTTCTCAGCAAAAAGAAGCTGAGAACTTATTTACTGATTTTTTAATCAAAAGCTTTGTGTGAAAAATGCTATGCTAAAAGCTCAAACCACACCGAGCGTCCGCCATTTGAAGAACCGACAAAAAGGAAAGAGAGACGGCCCATGTCACGTCAAGAGACCTCCCTCCCCTTTTTCTTAAAGAGATGCTGCTCTTACGCCAAAAATACACTACATGCGTTACGGCTCCGCCCCTCTCCGGTCCGACCTCCGCAGCAAATACGCACCCATTATAATCAATGACAGAATTTACACTGGCTCCGCACGGCGGCGGCGAGCTGCGGAGAGCGGACGGCAGTCCGTCAAAATTAGAAATTTTTCTATTTCTGCCGGACGCCGGAGCTGTGCCGGAGTCAACTTTTGAAGATTACGTCGCACCAACAGGAAAAGGAACGAGCACAACTTCCGTATTTACAAAATAAAATCACCACGGGCGGACTTAATCCTAGCTCTATACGGATTTATTTGTACAAAAATGCTTTCAAACTATCATTTATGACTACGCCTACAAACGCAATACAATAAATAAATAAATAAATAAAGTATTTTATTCTGAAATGTAATACATCACTTCCTGTTGCTCAAACCATGTCCTGTCGCTCATTTACGAGAGAAGATCAAGGCAGCAGTCTCTACTGTTGTTCTCCTTCTTCCACCGAATGAATTGTTTTGTTCTGACTTACTTATTTATCACTTGATTTATCATGCGATCTCGCAATTCCCGCGCATGCGTCTAGGAGCGGCGCATCCAGGCAGACCTGAGCTGAGCGGAGGTAGTGGAAACTGGACTCGCTCAGCTGCGACCTGCGGAGCGGGGCAGAGCCGGACCGCATGTAGTGTATTTTTGGCGTTACTATGCATCCTTCGGTTCAAACTGTCTTATACTGCCATCTGGTGATCAAAAAAGCTACTACACTCAAAACAAATTAACCAACATTTCTTCTTAAATTTGACAATAAGGACCAATTATTGTAAAATTTCTAACAATATTATCCTTTATCACAATAATTTCTGAGACAATTTAACGCCCAGCAAAATTTGTTATCATGACAGGCATATCTACACTGCATGACAGGCATATCTACAACTGATTATCATTTGAAGGACCCTGACGTAAGATGGCTGCCACAGCTAATTGACCTTAGCAAGCACAAAAACGTCTAAAATACTTTAGAGGGCAGACTGTTTGCATTCCTTCAAGTAATAGTGGTTTTATTATTATTTGTACAGTAATTGATAATAAAGTCTCAGAAAGTAATTTTATGGAAAAGTTTCATGAAATAACCCACCGTCTAATGATCCTTACCATCTCTCCCTTTTCAGCATACGCAGCATATCTGGTTCAACAAATGAACTTGTCTCAGTTTTTAACCTTCTGTTTTGTAGTTTCAGTAAAAAGCCATCAAGGCTGAAGGCTCATGCGTCCTCGTATTCTTTAAAGGTAACAGAACACACCAGGAGAGGCGCTTTCTTTGCTGCAACCCACAACAAACTCTTACAGATAGAGAAGGCAGATGTAGCTGGAACGTGAGGCGGTACACGGCAGATAAGCAAGGTTTCTAAACAATGATTTGCATATTATGGCGTGAAAAGGAGAAGAGGACTGTAGCTGCACAGGGAAATTCCTCTCATGATGACAGAGAAAAGTTTTATGTTTAAAATTAAACTTTATGTCCAGACCTGTGAGCTAAATATTACCTTCTTAGTATTAATTATAATTTATCCATTTACCTAGTTATGATATCCACCCATGTTTTATTTATTTGTAACTGTGTCTATCTATCAACCCATCCCATGTTTGTTTGTTTTTACTAATGGCTTCTGAAGGTAATGGTTGAAGTTTTAAAGCAAAAGGGTGAACACATGCACCACTTCTTCAATTTTATAG
>JBBPBX010001837.1:4577-22197 GCA_038048925.1 Garcialebias charrua | reverse complement strand
TAATCACCTTTCTAGCCAACCAGGCTACGATCTGTGCTCTCATTTACCCATACACACCCATTCATACAGCATTCCCAGTGAATGTGCTCAGTTAACTGTGAATATGACACACCATGGTCATAGTGATCAAATGTTATGCATAAGGTTTATACTTGCATAGAGCATTTGATTTTGTGTGTATTTAACTATCCATGTATGGAAAAGCAGGGCCCCCGAAGCATATACTCCTTAGGGCCCCCCAAATGTCCAGGTCCGGCCCTGACTACAACTTTAAAGTTTTAAGCATTTCCTGGAATTTGTCCAAAATAAAGATAAGTCATGCTTACTCTGTCTACCTATTATCTGCTTCAAACAGTTTAACGTTTCAACAACAGCAACAAAAAGGGCTTTCTCAAACACCATGACTGTGTCTTTGATAAATGGTGGAGTTTATTTTAAATACATTCTCTTATCGCACTGTTTGTTCCCAAAGAAGCAGGAAACACTTCAGCCTTTTTGGCTCGAAGTCTTAAAACTCTGATCTTCAGGGTCACTTTACATCCACAAAACTGGATATCTTCATCTAGTATTGTATATAAATAAACTCTTTTCTCAGTCAGTTGGCCTTTAAAGGACTCCTTAGTCTGAAATGACTCTTGTGATGACGTCTGCTGCAGCCATGCAGCAGATCTTAGTCAGCACAAACTGGATTTGTATTTGGGAGTGAGCATGTAATCCGTGCGTCACTGTTCTGACTCTTGATGTCCCATGTCAAACTGATTTGCAGTTCTCCTGACAGAGCCCACATTTAGCATGCAGCCCAGTCTTGAAGGATGCACCAGTAATGAGGAGAATCTCGTCGATGACCAGTAAAAGGGTTTTTAAAGTCTCCTTATCGTGCTCTTTCTGATGACCTACTTCCTGAAGACACAACCAGCGCGATTAGAGAGACAAACCAACCGAGGAATAAACAGGAAACGCAGCGGACGCTGACTGATGCGACGGAAAACTTGACAGCGTTATCAAATAATTGTTTTTACTGTTTTTTCCACAAAGGTTTGTAAAAGCATAAGATCATATCTGTGCTCCTGTAGATAATTTTTCATCGTTATCTGATTCGTATTTCTGTGAAAATCAAACTACCGATGCACAAAAAGCAGAAAGACAGTGTTCAGGTTGCTGTTTCAACAGACAAGACTGAGGTCGCCTTTCAAGACTAAGGTGATTTTTTTATTTACTTTTTTTTAATGATCCAACACTGGCCCATTTAGGGTGCCAAGATTATTATGCTAACTTCAGAACAAATACTATCAGGGAAAATAAAACTTAATTTTAACATTAAACCTGTGATTTCTACAGTCACATCCTGTCTAAAAGATCTCTTCAAATCACCGTTGTTCTCGTTGTTTTCCTTACAGCAAACAGATTGTATGAATAAACCATAAAAGTTGTGGGCCAAAGAACAAACAGAAATTCTGGTACCACTTTACAATAAGGCTCCCCTTATAGATGCTAATAAATAGTTTATAGATATGTTATTAATTTCTCTATAAATGTTTTATAAATTGTTAATAACTGCTTATTATGCATTAATTAAGGGTGACAAGACAAAACTGACCAGTTTCTTGCCAAATAGTGAGCCAGATCTGTTCACCTACCGTTTCATCTAGAGTTGTTATATTAAACATTTCAGACTAAGTTGATACATTGTAAGCACAATAAATATTGGTAAACCTATTTTTAGGATATAAGTTGTAGACACTTATATTGCAGTGATAAAGTACAATGTTATATGCTAAAGAAATAGGTTTACAAATGCTTATTTTACTTCCAAGGTAGTAACTCAGTGAAATGTTTAATATAACAACTCTAAATTAAATATATAGGTGGCAGAATTGGCAAGAAACTGGTGAGTTTTGTGTCTTTCTCGCCCTTAATTAATGCATAATAAGCCGTTATTAATGATTTGTAAAGTGTTTATAGAGGAATTAATAACATATCTATAAACAGTTTATTAGCATCTACAAGAGGAGCCTTATTGGAACGTGGTACCAAAATGTTAACTTTACACTAATATTGTATAGGCAATACATTTGCAATATATTGCACAGCCCAAATATCGTAGTCCCTCACTTATTGCGGTGGTTCAGTTCCAGACACCCTTGCGATAAATGAAAATCTGTGAAGTAGGGGCGTTTTATTTATTTTAGCATTCTTCCCACACTCTTGCAATGTTCTTAAAAATCAGAATCAGAGAATCTTTATTGTCATTTGCACCGCATGTGGCACATGTGAGGAAACGAGATTATGTACACAGGGTCCCAGTTACATTCAACAATAAAAAGTAAGAGAAAAACAGTAATAAGATCTAAGATATGACTAAGAAAAACATCAACAAAAAAAATACATTAAGCACTAATGTAATAGAAAAACATAATTCCAAACAGCGGCACGAACTTGAGTCTGTATGAGCAAATGGTCACAGATGAACACAGCAACAAGAAACAGATCAGCATCAGCATGTTGTGATATTTTGCAGTGATTATTCTCATTATTTATTTATTCGTGAGTCTAACAGCCTCAGGGTAGAAGCTGTTCCTCAGTCTAGTGGTTCTACACTTGATGCTCCTCAACCTCCTTGTTCTTAATGTTCTAAATGTTCTTAACTCTTTAAATGCTCTAAAAGAGCACAGCAAAAGAGAGCAGACAGACGGATACTATGGTTACTGAGCCAATCAGCACCCGAGGTGGACTGGCCATCGGGAGCACCAGGACATTTCCCGGGAAATGTCCCAACTCAGGAAATGTCCCATTTCGGGAAATATCCCAGCTCAGCTCAGGTCAGGTCGGCTCGGTTCTGGTCGTGCTTGATTATTTTAAACAATCCATGCTGCTCACTCTGGTACTCGCCTCACTGACGCTCCCACAGCAGCAATGGGGAAATACATATCCCACCTCCTGCCCTCTCTGCCATCACTGAGCAGGCCAGGCCACCGGTAAACCGTAACTATGTTTAATTGCACAAAATTCTTTGACCGGATTGAAATGGTTTCAGATTAAATAATCTGAATGTATCGTTTACATGGACACAACCTGTTCACAACGAGCGTTTACATGCAGCGGGCTTTTATTCTGAACAGAAGTACCGACATGCACCGAGTGGTAAATTATTCTTAAAAAAACAACTGAAGAAGTTCTACTTCCTGGATGAACATAAACAAACCCAAGTGCCCACAATGGACCCGCAAAAGGTTTTAATGACGGGGGAGACGTTTCTTCACTCCCTGACTGAGCTACAGGTAATTCTGAGCTCTTTCAAAGTTTCTAGTAGAAATGTTGTGTCGCTCACTGACCAGTTTTGCTTCGCTGACTAATATTATTAGCATTAGCCAGGCATGGGGTATAGGTCGCACATTCACAGTCTCATCAGTTTTCCACTATCAGAAAAAAAAGGAACAGATTAAGTGTTTACATGCACACTGTTTGGATTATGAATCAGCATAAACCACCTGTCTCATTCAGATTACAAATTATTTTGGATCGAGCTGAGCCAACAAAGTTTAATCTGAATGGAGTGACGCCTTTTTATTCCGAATGGCCATTTAATCCGATTACGTATGTCCATGTAAACAAAGCTAATGTGTACAATCTTACATTAAAAACCCACGAAAGAGTGAAAGTCAAAACGCGAAGTACCGAGCGACTACTGTATACGCCAAATAAACAAAACTCTAATACAGGTAGTCCTCGACTTCCGACGGTCTCGAGTTACGTCGTTTTGCGGTAACAACGCATCTCCCATTAAATTATTATTATTTTTGTTTGTTTGTTTTGAAAAGCCGAGTTACGCAGTTTCCGGTTTCCGATGTTTACGTAGTAAATGTAGCTGCGGAGGAATTCTGCCCTGTACTCTCTAAAAAAGCTAAGTCTGGTCCTCTGGACATTCAAAAAACAAAACAAAACTGTACTGTGAACGCGGTTTTACATTGTAAACGAATGGAGAATACGGAGGAGGGACGGAGGAGAAACGGCTTGACCAGCATCCCAGTAGGATATTAACTCTTTTTTTTCCCTTCATTAATGCTCCAAATGTATGTGTGTTTTGATAATTATGTAGGGTACTGTGTTAGGATAGGCTAAATGCTTGGTAAAATACAGTACTTTACGTATAAGGTGCAGTATGTACGTATGTTTCGACTTACGTCAAAATTCAGTTTACGACGCCGCGTAGGAACGGAACTTCGTCGTAAGTCAAGGACTACCTGTATTTCTAAATATTGTTAGGAATTTGTACACATGTACCATTATTGAAATATATTTAAATTATGTTTTGCTAAGTAAGTAATTGTATTTACTTGACGTGCATTTCTTCTAGCTTCCATCACAATGTTGCTACAGCACCCTCTGCACCCTTACTTCCCACGGTCTTGCCATAGCAGCATTCTGACGCAGTCTAAGGTGCATGGAGCGTGGTGAGCGAGTAGGAGAACATGAAAAATGGCAGACAAAAGTCTATTTAGTGGGAGCGTAACACGGTCATGATGTTTTCCACACTGAAGGGGTCACAGCAGGGTCGGTGTGAGAAGCAGCGCTAAATATGCCCATTAGTTATTGAAAAACCACAACCGCTCTATGACTAACAAACGTGACCTGTGTAGAAGTGCTATCAGAAGACAACCTCTCTGCATCCGCACCACAACATATCTCAACATCAGTTAATAATAAAGAAAGAAGAATGCTCTCTAGCAGAGGAATGGGTTAAGGCAGATGTTTCTGGCAGATTTTAGCATCTCATGAAAACCAAACCCCTCTCAGGGAATACAGAGCGCTGAGCTCACGAGTTCAACGGTGCATACCGGGAAGATGTCACCCCGATATGGAAGAGCAGACTAAATCGCAGCCAAAATAAACAAATACTGCTAAGTGAGGGGGAAAAAAAACTGAATGCAAGAAAACAATGACACCAACCGGCAAGTAACAACTCCAAACTCAGTTCTGAATTCACTCCAGTGTGGACGTGTGGCCCCCAGAGTCTCAACAAAGCAAAACCCATTTGGCAGAGAAGCAGGATGTGCAGGACAGGTAGGTGGTGTTTATCGAAGAGTGTCTCATAAAGATCCAGCAAACAGGAACTGAAATAGACTTGTAGCTGGTTGTAAAGAGCATTTGCATCTGTTTTATTGGTCATATGCAAATAAAACAGCTGTAAAGAGCATTTGCAGCTGTTTTATTGGTCATATGCAAATAAAATCACACCAATCACGCAGCCAGTCCTTTCTGTTTTTCTCTTTAAACTGGTCACGGCTTGCGACGAATGAATCCAAGCTTGTTTTTGAATAAGACAAAAGGCTGACATGGCTGCAAAAAGCATGAACTGAGAAGAAAGGACAAGGAGAAGCCGTTGTGGAATAAGCAAAGTTACGCTCAACTGAAGCTGGAGTAAAGATTAAATCGAAAGGAGTTGATGAGGAGCAGGCTGCAGCTGATAGGAACAGGGAACAGGTGTGATAAGACACAGGAACAGAAACTGACTGGGAGAATGAACTGGTGGAACAGAGAAACCCTGAGGAGCTGAACCAAACGCAAAAATCACAACATAAAAAGGACATACTTTATAACAAAACATGGAAAAACCCGACAATAAACACATAAATGGTCAAAAAAGGATAAAAAAAGACAAATCCTGACATAATCATTAAAATTAAAAAAGGCTAATCTTCCTTCAACCAATAAAAAATCTTTAATCTATTCAGGCTTTTGATCTAAAACATTTCATTTGCAGTTTTACTTAGTACTTCATCACATTTTTATTTTTCTCATGACTGAAAACCAACTTATTTATACAGTAATGCCAGTTTCCCCTGTTTTTTTCGGGTAAAACATAATGGATGTATGGAAATACTTTTAGATAGACTGATCTGCAGAGTATTTTATTGAAAAAGTGAGAACGTCCATTTGCACCTCTTTCTTGTCGCAATTATTTTTAAATGTACCGTATTTTCCGGTGTATAGGTCGCACCTTTTTATGTTTTGTTTTTTTTTCAAGGCCTGCGACCTATACACCGGTGCGACCTATGGCTTATCATCACTTTTGGCAAAAAAATTTTTTAAATCCAGCTCATTTCACAATTACATTCATTTATTAAAGAAAAGTTCAGCTCAGACACATATTTGCTATAATTTTTATCAAACAAATAATTGTTTTTAAGTGTTAATCTTCTTAAAAGCCTTGCTGTGCACTCCTGTGGCAGATATTTGCAGCAGAGCTAAACGTAGGTGTGACCTATCTAGGGGTTTTTCCAATCCATTGGTGATAATTGGACAATGCGACCTATACACCGGTGCGACCTATACACCAGAAAATACGGTACAAGCAAAAAATAAAAATAACCCCAAAAATTATTTCTAACAAAAACATTACTATAGAACATATTTTCCACCAGTGTGTGTGGAATATATCTTATTTAAAACCTGTCCTTCATGCTAAACAGATTGGCGACCTCTGCTCTAACTGAACATAGAATAATTTAGGCAAACCCTATCATCAAAAGATGTGTCTGGGTTTGTTTGTTTGTTTGTTTTCTACATAAGAACCAGGATTTATGCTGTTATAAGCTGCTGACATAAACAAACGGCTATAATTCAGAGTGATGGGGCAGCATCCGGCTGAACAGATGGGAAAGGTTCAGCCCATTTAAATCTAAGAACAAAGCCAATCAAACAAATGGAAATCTGCATTTTGAAAAAAAAAGCTTCTTCTTTCAAACATTTCCTCTGATAAAGGTGAATTGGTGTGCAAGTCTCTCACATGCACTTAAACCTAACTGAACTGAAGAAACCAGTCGTTTGGATGAGAGTTGATGGTGATGCTCAGGACAGGATTTAGGAAGGTGTGGGCCCCAAGAGAAACTTTTGGAGCCCTGTCATTACTTTGAATATAACAGTGATTAACGCTGTGCACGCTGAGCTGAGCGTCACTAACCCTGAGATTTTTAATGCAGCGGTCTGTTTTTTTTATTCGTGGACCAGTTTCACACAAGAAAACACTCCACAGATCAGGTTAGCTTGTAGGTGTGAGAAATAATTTAAATGAATTAGAGCACAAAGAAAAAGGTGCAAATGGAAGTGGTCGTTTTCCAAAATAAAATACCCCACACACAAATGTCAGGGGTGCCACGAGTGCAGGGGGCAATGACCACCCCTATATATTTACTGCTCCAACAACGGTCCTCCTCGGCTGATCTTATCTTTGACTCCAGGGCTTCTGTGTGGATTTTATTATTATTTTACTTTAGATATTTGAGATTAATAGAACTTAATACATGTAAGCATCAAAAAAGTAGGTTTTAACTAATTTTTAAACAAAACACTTTATTAAAAATAAATAAATAAATAAATAACTGGTTGAAGATGAACACGTTTAAATATTTTGAATGACTGAGCTGGTCTTACAAAACTTTAAGCAGACTAAAACAAGGTGCCTTTACTGTCATATCACACTTTACATGACAACAGCATCATTAACAAAAAATAATAAACTAAAAAACAAAACAAATATTATGTTAAGGCTTGTGGATTTGGTGTGCCCAATCTTGTCAGGGTCCCCCATTAGAAAAATGTCTGGACGTGCCCATGCATACATCATATATATATATATATATATATATATATATATATATATATATATATATATATATATATATATATATATATATATATATATATATATATATATATATATATATATATATATATATACAGGTAGTCCCCGATTTACGAGCGAGATCCGTCACAGCGAGGCGCTCGTAAACCGGAAATCTCGTAATTTGGAACGGCCGCCATTTCGCTCGTAAATCCGGAAATCCGCTCGTAAATTGGAACGGTTTTCGCTAGCGCACCTAAAAACACTCTATTTTCATCTAAAAACTACTTTTGAGTGCATAAAAATGATCGGAAACGTGTGTTTATATGCTTAACTTGCTAACTGAAGTGAAAAAACACATGAAAACTCAGTATTTTTTTCGTTTTTTCCAAAAATGTGCAGCTCGTAAGTCTGGAACCTCGCAGATCAGAGCGCTCGTAAATCGGGGACTACCTGTATATATATATATATATATATATATATATATATATTATTTAAAGTCATTTTAAGAAGTTTAAAATCGCTTTAAATGTTTAAATTTGCCCTTTTTTATTGTTTTACAGATTTTAATGTATTATGCATTGTTGATTTTATTTTTATTTTTTAACTCATAAAGCATCTTTGAGTATTTAGAAAAGCGCTATAATGTACAAATGAAATGTACATTAGTATTATTATTATAAAAGTTTGTATTATTTAAATGTGAGCCATGGAGGAACACTGCAGGTCCAGATGTGTTCACCTTTTGTCTTCAGGGTTCAAACATTAACTTAAAGAAGGGATCCCACATGGGCTAAGGACCAGTACCATGGCACTGGTCTTTAGCCCAGTTGTGGGATCCCTGCTTTAATTGAATGTTTGAACCCTGAAGACAAAAGGTGAACACATCTAGACCTGCAGTGTTCCTCCATGGAGACCAGATCATTGTGACAGCAGTGGAAACAGGTCAAACACACAGAATTAGAGCAAACTACACAACGAACCCTGCACAAATGAAGCAAATATTCTCTCATGAGGTCTCCCACCAACAGAAGTGGGCCAGTCTGATCTGGGCCAGATGATCTGGCCCAGATCAGACTGGATTTGAGCTGAATCAAGAGAAACGAATCACCCTGAACTCTCCAAATGGCACGCGCATCAGATCCCGCTGCAGAGCATTGTCCGTGCACGTGAGAGGAGGTGTCGGGGTGAATCCATCAATCCTCTTGTTTTGGTTTTGGCTGAGCCAGGAGCAAACCGCTACACATCAGTGTGTGTGTGTTGTGTGTGTGTGTGTGTGTGTGCGCGCGCGCGCAGAGGCCATGAGAGATGCTGCGGTAACACAATGGAAGTTACTCACCTTCATCCCGCGGCTGGGGGGCGCAGATGACGGTGATTTCTCTCCCCCCCACCCCCTCCTCCCCTCCCGGTCAGTCGGGCTGAGGGTCCCGGGCAGACCCGCTCTCCTGAAATCTCCTCTCTGTTAGAAAACACCCCGCTCCTCCTCTTCCTCCTCTTTCTTTCTCCTTGGGTTCTTCTTGGTCGGGAGGGGTTGTGGGGGCTGGGTTCTGGACCCATGCGGCTCGGTTCGGCTCCATGCACTGAAAGGCAGGAGGCTGCCTCTGCCTCCCTCTAATAACAGGGAGCTCTCCCCGCCGCTCGGAAGTGGCCAATGCGCGCTTGCGCATATGACGCATGAGCGAGACTTGCTGAGCACGAGGACATGCATGATCCAAAATGCGAGCAGAATGCACACAGTTCCAAAGCCCTTTTACAAATGTGCCCCCCCCAAACTCCCCCCAGTGGCGGAGCCAGACAAGTTTATGAGGGTGGCCAGGCTGAGATCATGTTTATATACAGGGGTGGCCCAGAAAATTGCTCCACCTCTCCCCCCAAAAAATGGCCAGTTGCTTTAAATTGAAAATTTCTGGGTCATTGATTTACTCACAATGGCAGTGACAGGCAGGGGCGGCCGGCCAATAGGGGGGCGCTAGGGCGCCACAACTTCTGGAGCTATTCACTATTTTACATTTAAGACTTAAAAAGAAATTACAAAATAAAAAATATTTTGAAGTATATGTATAAATGTTTTTAGTTGTGTAAGATAAATATTATAGGTAATGATGCATATTCTTTGTTTAAAAAAAAAAAAGTTTTCTGATTGGTGATGTATTTCCTGTTCTGGGAGCGCATGAATCTTATCCATAGCCTCTTGTTATAAATGGTACATGCGCAGTTATTCCACGACGTTACAAAAACAATGGGATGCTGGGCGCATATTTCAGCGCCCTGGACACGTCCAACGTGAGCTGTACCTACTACCTACCGATTGCGTGCTTCCGGCCGTTTATTTATTTATTTAACTGTAGTAGAACAGACCGTGTCTCTGAACTGTCGGTGAAAACACCTGAATTCACCTTTTCACTGAAGCTCTCAAGTGAATCTCCTTTTCTCTCAAAACCTACAGTGAAGGACGAAATGACTGTTTTATTCCAGTTTAGTTGAATTAAGAGACACAAATCAGAAGAGACTTTCTTTAATTTGTGTTAATTCAGAATTAATTAACACAATAACTTCAATTTACTGTATTGATTATGGTTTATGCTGTACCAATGCTGATCACTTCTTCATATAATGAATCAAACTGTATGTTCTATTCAGAAGAACTATGTCTACATTGAAGAACAAGTCAGAATAATCCATTAGTATTTGTTTGAAATGTTTAGGGACAGAGGGAAAAGTCTTAGACTAAACTAGTCATTCTGTCTCATTTCTCTGAAAACAAATTCATCTGTTCTCAAAACAGATTCTCTGTTTTGTTCACACCTGCAAGTCTTCTGACGTACTATTATTCTCTCTTACCCTGAATGACCTTCATACGTTCCCTCTCTAACTGGTGAAACAAACCAACGAGCGAGCTGAACGTAACTCTGGTCACACTCCCTTCTTAAGAGACACTTCCTGTCGGCTCGTCATAGTCAAATGGAGTCTGGAGTCAACTATGCTCTTCTCCTGAAAGCTCGGTGAATGCAGTCAAACGGCAATGACTTCGTTCATCAGCAAGGATTTCACAGCAAGCTCGCTGTGAAATCCGACCTCTAGCTGAAACGCTCCATTTGAAGGAATTTCCTTCAAATGATCTCTTATCTTGAAAATCCAAACCAGAACTGACAGCATTACTCTGTGAGGCAGAAGCAGACCTCACGAGACCATGGCAAGATGTACATGTGCCGCCTGTAAAACGCTGCAGAACGTGCGCGTCTGGCTTGACTAATTTACTGGAGTCGAGACAAGAAAATTTTCACAAAGGTTAAAGTCGTTCATCACGGTACGGACGTCCAGCCGAACCCGACCAAAGGATGTGCTTTTCCTGGTTAAACTAATCTCAAGATATTACCTCTTCATCCTTAAACTTCCCTTCCCTTCATTCTCCTCTTAACTTTATTTCTAAAAGTAACAACTTAAGCTAAATGCTAAGAGAAAAGTTATACAAAGATCTATAACTTGTGTTCTGTTGTCTCTAAGTTTTAATCTGTGAAAGTTAGTTATAGGAAACCTGATCGATCAATCATGTAAATATGTTGTGATGTAATTTAATGATTTGTTAATTAAACGATTCATCTCCTGGTGAATCAACATAAGTTAACGTTTCATTTGTCTTTTACATCTCACCACCGAGTCCCAGAATAATTATTAATGATCTGAAAAAGATGAGAACCCGTGAAAGATGATAATTTGTGTCAGTCAAACCCTGCTCAATTTACATCTAAAATATAGGTAAGTCAGCAAACTGACCTCTTTGTCTATATTATTACATAATTTATTTATTTATTTATTTTTTGGTCTGGGAACAGAGCCGTGTGGTGACTCACTCAACCAGGCTGGCTGCAGGTATAGGTTTTAAATCGTTGAAAGCCCTTTATCCAGTGACGTGCGGTCAGGGAAGGCAAGTGAGGCCGTGCCTCACCTGTCATCATGGAAAGAAAAAAATGTAAATTGAAATAAAAAAAATTAATTATTGTATTTATCCTTTGATTTGCACTATAAACTTATTTTACTTAAAACTAAACCAGTGTTAAGTTATTTTTGATTCAAAATCGCCAATTTTTCTTATTTATTCTTCAAATACTTAGAAGAGACGTGCGCAGAGGCACCAGGCAGCTGCGCCTCACCAGGGATTGCGCAATCACTCGGCTGACTGTGCTGCATCATGCAGTGAGCCCGTGTTCCTGCCCCTTTTTTGTCGCTATTAAAATGTCCAAATACTTTTGCTATATAAACTACATTTCTATAGTTTAGCTGGTGAATATAATGTATAGTGTTTTTGTCGAAAACTGTATGTGTGTGTAACGTGTTTCTTGTGCTGAGCGATCATAAAACGGCTGCGAAAAGGTGCCGGGTGAGGCACGCAGTTGTCCTGCCTCATCGAGGAGGCGGGGCTAGTGAGCCCAGGGCTTCTGCTTGTGCCTCTTCCGCTCTGCTGCAGAAGAAGTGACAGATTGGATCCTGATTAGATATAATTTTGCAATGGAGGATTACATTTCTAAACTAAAACAAAATTTTCTCCAAATTAAATGTGCTTTTTTGTGTGCTACAGTTTGTATGTGTAAAGATTGCTGATATGAGATTTTAAACACAACCCGTTAACTTTTGCCAATCAAATGGTGAATAAACTACTCTGTAGGGTTCATGTATATAAGATCTGATTGTGATGAAGTCAGTGCCTCACCAGCCATGAACCTCACCGCACGTCACTGCCTTTATCTAATGCCTATTTGCCATTTCTGCCTGATTTGCATCTCAACTTTTAGAAGTCTCTGTTTGTGAAAAGTCTTCAGCTGACTGTTTATTCTAAACGTGGCAAGTGGTGTTTCTGGAGCTAGTATGCTAATGCTAGTCTTTATTTAATACTTATATTATTATATTACCATTCCTGACTTATATGCCTCTCAACTTTTAGATGGCTGTTTGTGGACCAAAAAAAAAAACTTCAGCTGACTGCAAGTGGAAAGTAGTGAGGTTTTTTTTATTTTTTTGCTTGTGGAGTTAGGATGCCAGTGCTAGCCTCCAGGTTATTGTATTGGACTCTGATGGCTGCATTTATTTCAATTTGCTTATAAAAAATTATCAAACAATAATTTTATATACAAATTTGTCACTGGTGGTGTTTTACTATTTCTTAACACATGTATTGATCTGGAGAATGAAAACAAAGCCTCTTGCAAGTGGAAATGCAGAAATGTTTTAATCTCAATTGTTTTCCTTTTTCTTCTTCTTCATGTTTTTCATACTTAGAGTGGAACAAGCATCCAGGACCATGTTGGTGCCATCAACTTCATTACGCAGCCTACTTGCTGTTGGGACAGAGAAGGAGCACCATCCACAAGTTCTTCATTGTTCTGGACAAGCAGGTCATACCCTATTAACATTGAAACATTTAAGGTACATTTATATGGTGAAATGCTAAGGTGAATTAGGACCTTTAAAATTAGAAATATTTAAGAGAACCGGTACTCGATAAAAAAAGAGCTTGTTTCTATTTATATTATGAACTTGTATTACTATAATTTATATATAATTTATTTATTTATATATTTTTGTTTGTTCTTTGTTGTTTTAGTGAGTCAAATTGGTTCTCATCCTGAGCATTTAATCGTTCTGTTGACCTTGTATTAATCTGCATTTGATTTTAAAAAATCTATTTGAACTTGGTAATTTTTTTTCATTTTTGAGAAAAATAAATTTCAAGTTAAATATTTAGTTCTTAAAAGCTATGTAAATGTGTATGCAACAATTAGAAAAAGCTGAACTTAAAATATTAAATAGAGTCATATAGAAATCCTTAATATTAAAAAAAAATAAAAATCCACTTTGGGGGGAACTAGTGGCCCCGGTGCCCTAAGCAGCCCTTAGTTTGCTTATGCCTTTGGCCAGCCCTGGGCAGTGACAACAAAGAAGAATTACATCACAAAGACCCACACAATCGCCTTAATGTGTCCTGATAGTTGAAAATAATTTGTAACAGTTGTGAAAGTACTGTTTGTTTTTTAAATTGGTAAGGAATATTACACATATATGATTTAGAAGACGGATCTTGCACAGGCACTTTTTTTAAACTTGTTTTTTATTTAAATGTTCTTAAAACAGTTGCAGTGTAGAAGCGCGATATACATACATTCTTAAACAATGGTTAATTTTCCAAAGTTCTCATTGTCCAGTTGTAAAGGTGGTGTATTATTTCTATAATAAGTCAGTTTTTCCCATGTTACATTAAACTGCACCTCTTGCAGTCTTAATTTATGAGTGAGTTTTTCCATTGCAAATGTTTCTTCCACATTGCACAGCTAACGCTCCATGGTCAGTGGATCCAAATTTATGTCACATTCTTGTGATGGCTTTTTTACTTGCTGTTAACCATATTTTAATTAGATATTGATCCTCTTTCTGTATTATGTTGTTTGTGAAATTTCCCAAATAAAGTGTTTACATGTGTAGTGGATCAGATCCCTGATCACTGATACACTTTAAACATGTCTCTGAACTATATTTGAAGCACCTCTCACTCATTCCTGCAGAGAGACATTTTACCACTATTTTATTTCAGTAATATCAATCAAAACACATATTATTTCAGACTTCCTTTTAATGTGTGTTAATTCAGAATTAATTCTGAGAATAACTTGTCATTGTTTGATCATGTTTTATGTTATTTCAAAATATTGATCACTTCTTCATATGATGAATCAAACAGTGAAAGTGAATTAATATGTCAGACTGAACTCCTCAGTTTGTTAGAAGTTAGAATACAGTTTTAATCAGTTGTTTTATGAAGCTGGCTCCAGTCTAATCTGTTCTCTCTCTTCATTCTAAACAACTTCTTAAAAACAGTCCTCTCTTCCAAGTGACCTTCATGCAATAACTCTTCCACTGGTTCGTTTGGACCAATCGAGGAAGAACAAGTCTGATCACAGATCCTTTCTTAAAGTTCTAAGCTGTTGCTGGAACTGTCAGAGTCGGTGGAGGACCTCAAGCCACGAGGTTCCCCAAAGAGCTGAATGAATGCCAGTCACATGCTAAGGACACGTCATTCGGTTAAAGACTTATGACATGCCAAGTTATAAGTCATCTTCAAGAGCTGGAAAGCTCCATCTGAATGAATTTTCCTCCAAGGAAAGTTTTATTCTGAAAAGCCAACCAGGACGTGCCGTTACGTTCGGTTCGAGTCAAGGCACATGTCTGGAGACGCTGAAGAACGGTAAACGAACTGACCAACTGGACCAACTGGGGACTGACCATCTTCACGAGGTAACAAAGTCGTCAAATGATTTGCCAAGGGTACCAACGTGTAGCCGAGATCGGCCGAGGAACTGCCATGTTTCTGGTTAAAATACATCAAGATAGTACCTCTCCTCATGATTACTTTTCCTAATCCTCCATTTTCTCTTCACTGAAACTTTCTTACTTTAAGTAACTAAACTTTAAGTTTATTGTGCCAGCAGAGATATAAGTTATTAACACCCATAACTTGTGTTCTGTTGTTCCTATGAAATTACGGACGTGTGTTTCATCTATGCTGAAGTTAATTATAGGAAAAATGATCAACCAATCATGTACATATGTTGTGATGTAATTTACAATTATGTTAAATAAATGATCCAGTCCTGCTGTGCCAACATAAGTTTAACGTTTCCTGTGAATTACATCTGGTCTAGCCACAGAATTATTGATATTAATTTAAAAAGAGAGAACTCGTGAATATTGATAACAAGTTTGTGTCAGATAAAATCTACATAAATCTTTCATCTGGAATATTTGTACAGTCAGCAAAACTGACTAGTATTATATCCCTACACATGTTTTGGGTATCTCATGTCCTAGTATTTTTCTTAAGCACAGGCTTTTACCAAACAAAAAAAAAAATGTTACAGGCAAATTGGTGGTCAGCATGGCCAAGACTGCAGTTGGTCAGTCACCCTCCTTAACTTGTGCAGCTCTTTGCACTATCTCAGGTTTCAAGGTTCCTTTGGGGTCGGCACGGTGGCGGAGTTGGTAGAGCTGCTGCCTCTCAGCAAGAAGGTTGCCAGATCGAATCTCAGAGTTTGCGTGTTCTCTCCATGAGTCTATTATATGGGTTCTCTCCAGGTATTCCAATTTGGTTTCTTCACACAGACCCCAAAAACATGCATGTTGAAGCTGCACATTTAACAGCGATGGCTTGTAGATAAGGCAGTACTGGGTATTGAGGTGTGCATGTACTGTATGTGTTGGTGTGTGTGTTTGTGGGTGTGTGTGGTGTGCAACAGATGAAATATTCAATTCAGTTTATTTATATAGCGCCAAGTCACAGCAGGAGTCATCTCAGGGCACTGAACAGAAACATCCATATACAGTACATATAAAATCAGTTAATAAAATTATTTATCTAAGGACCCAACAGATTGCTTTGGGTTTTCACTTTATCGCAGTCTCCCATCCTGAGCAAGCATAGAGGCAACAGTGGAAAGGAAAAAAACTCCTTCAGGAGGAAGAAACGTCCAGCAGAATCAGGCTCAGGACGAAGGGTTTTGAAAGGCTAGGAAGGAGAAAACCAATACACAATGACAGGGCCAGGATGGAGGCCATGAGATTTTCTCTAGGAGGAAAGACAAAATGACAGCAATCCCATGTTAAGAAAGAATTACAAATACAAACTATATATTTGCATGCATTTGTAACAGTTCATTTGATGAAATGAGGTCAGTTTGTCCTCCAGTAGTCTAACGTTATAGCAGCATTTAAGGAATAAGTCAGGAAACCCAAGTCAACTCAAACTATAGGATTTATCAAAAAGGAACGTCTTAAAACGAGACAATGTGTCCGCCTCACGGACAGACTGGAAGTTGGTTCCACGAAAGAGGAGCCTGATAACTGAAAGATCTTCCTCCCATTCTGCTTTTGGAAACTCTAGGAACCACAAGTAAACCTGCAGTCTGAGAACAAAGTGCTCTGTTAGGAAAATATGGAACAGTAAGATCTGTAATATAAGATGGAGCTAGGTTGTTGAGAGCTTTGTGGGTTAGAAGTAAAATTTTGAATTCTATTCTGAATTTGACAAGGAGCCAATGGAGAGAAACTAAAACAGGAGAGATATGTTACAAGTTACATTCATGTAACAGCTTTTTGATTTGCTTGTTACTTTGAAAGTAACCAATGGTGAGAAGGGAGCTGGTCCATTGAATCACTGCAAAGTGGACAGGTAACATTAGACCTGCCTTCAAGAAGAGCTGGACCAATGATATATATTCTAATATTTATTTCACTGAGCTGGGTGCACCTGCAGCACCACTAACACCCAAAATGGATTCCACCGCAGAGAGTCAGCCAGAACACCCATGGCCTTATTGAAAGACTGTTCAGTACAACAGGACAGCTTTGCAAACTGAACAGAGCCAACGACCAGTGGGTGTGGATTCAATGGATTCGCCAGTGTTCATCGCTTTTGTTTTGTCAATGTTGACTTTGAACCCATGGTTGGCGAGTCGAGCGTTCCATTCTTCAAACAATCGCGCAGCGCTCTGTTCTGATGTGGCTGTTAGAACAATATTGTCTGCGTACATCAGATTCCAAATGTCGCCAGTGCGTATTGACTTCATGATTTCTTCCATTACTGTGATAAATAACAGTGGGCTGAGTATCGAGCCTTGGTGAACGCAGACGCCAATGTCGAACGCAGACGCCAATGTCGAACGCATCCGTATTCCCAACTGTTGTGAATGTCTTGGCATACGTTGCCATGACTAGATGAACAAGATATTCGGGAACGTTTTGTTGACGCCAGCGTTCCTGAATCAAGATCATATTTCTTAAGAAAAGGTTTAATTACAGCAATCTTAAAACGCTGTGGTACGTAACCACGAAGTTGGGAGATGTTTGTTCTGGATGTTTGGACATTGTTTGTGGGGTCCCTCAGGGGTCAGTCCAGGGTCCCAAACTGTTTATAATTTATGTAAATGAGCTATACCTGAGATAATGAAAAGCATA
>JBBPBX010001836.1:83423-97142 GCA_038048925.1 Garcialebias charrua | reverse complement strand
AGTCCAGGCAAACTGTACACGGGTAGAGGTGAGTCGTGTGAGAGGGATGGCCACCTTGCTGTAGTTCTTAATAAAGCGCCTGTAAAAGTTGGCAAACCCCAGGAATCGCTGTAGCTGCTTCCTATTGGAGGGCACAGGCCAATTCACCACAGCTGTAGTCTTGTCCGGGTCAGACCTCACCTGTCCTCTCTCAAAGATAAATCCCAAGAAGGTGACAGAAGATTTGTGGAACTCACACTTCTCTGCTTTAACGAACAGCTGATTTTCCAATAATCGTTGAAGGACTGCTTTGACGTGTTGAGTGTGTTGCGTCTCGTCTTTGGAGTAGATCAAGATGTCATCAAGGTATACAAAAACAAAGATCTGAAGGAAATCACGTAGGACATCGTTAACAAGAGCTTGAAAAACTGCAGGGGCATTGGTCAACCCAAAGGGCATGACCAGGTATTCAAAATGTCCAAGAGGTGTTTTAAAAGCAGTTTTCCATTCGTCCCCCTTGCGAATACGGACCAGATGATAAGCGTTGCGAAGGTCAAGTTTTGTGAAGACAGTAGCACCTTGTAGCTGTTCATAAACGGATTCGATAAGAGGAAGTGGATATTTGTTTTTGATGGTGATCTGATTCAGACCCCGATAGTCAATACATGGACGGAGGGTTTTGTCTTTCTTAGAGACAAAGAAAAAACCTGCCCCAAGTGGAGATGTAGATGGACGGATGATACCAGATTTAAGAGACTCTTCAATATACTCTGTCATGGTTGCTTTCTCAGGCCCTGAGATGTTATACAACCTACTAGCAGGTAGTGGAGCACCAGCAAGTAAATCAATTGCGCAGTCGTAGAGTCTGTGACGAGGCAAGGATAATGCTTGCTGTTTGCTAAAAACCGGTGCCAGAGAGTGGTAAGTGGTAGGCACGTTGGTTAGGTCGATCTTTTCTTTTACCAATGGAGGAGGTGAACTGGGAGAGACTGCAGAACGGAGACATTTCAAAGAACACTCCTCCCCCCATCTTTCAATTCTGTTCTCTGTCCAGTTAATACAAGGATTGTGAGTCTTTAACCAGGGGTATCCCAGTACGAGTTGAGATGTGGGTGAGTCAAAAACAAAAAACTCACCAGACTCCCTGTGGTTTCCTGAGACAACAAATTTAATCTTTAATGTTTTTAAAGAGATGGACGAAATGTGTTGTCCTGTGATGGCGGTGACAGGAATGGATGGGTCCAACCTGGTTGTGGGAATCTGCAGTTTGTCTACTAGATCTCTGCTGATCAGGCTCTGTTCTGCACCAGAGTCGAGTAATGCCTGCATGGGATGATTAACAGAGTTCAAACAAAGAATCACAGGCAAGGTAAAATTTTTAGGAGAAAAAGAAGTTGTACCCACCAGTATCCCCTTACCTACTGGCGGGCGTTGGCTTTTAGTAGTAATCTGCATGTTTTTACTGTGTGTCCTTGTTTTCCACAATACATGCATGCATTGGCCTCAAGACGTCGCTGTCGCTCCTCAGGGGTGATTCGGGTCTTTCCGATTTGCATCGGCTCTGCTTCGGAAAAAGACTCGGAAGCCATGAGGGCGGGACTTCCGGAAGCGAGAGACTCACGGGAGTTGAAGTCATCCTCGAGTTGGCTCTCTCGAACACGGTTGTCAACACGGATGGCCAAGGCGATGACGTCGTCTAGGTCGGAAGGAATTTCCCCAGTAATCAGCTTATCTTTTATTTGGCGGTTTAGAGCTTTGATGAATGCGCTACGGAGCGCTTTTCCTTCCCATCCGGACTCCTCAGCGAGGATGCGGAAGTGAATTGCGAACTTCGCCACCGTTTCACTTCCTTGGCGTAAGGAAAACAGTTTTTGGGCCGCTTCCTCCTGTTGGAGAGGGTGGTCAAACACCTGGAGAAAGTTCTTCAAAAACATGGAGTAAGACAAGCGGTCAACAGAACGTCGGTGGAGGAAGGCTTGTGCCCATTGGAGCGCCTCACCCTTCAGTGCACTTATAATGTAAGTAATGCGAGCAAAATCAGAGTCGTAGGTGATTGGAGCTCGTTTGAAAGCCAACTCGCATTGGAGAATGAAGCCGCCACATTTACGTGTGTTACCTTCAAAAAACTCTGAAGGACGAACGTCTGGCTCCTTGCCAGGATTTGGTTTTGTTTGGGTTGACAACTCCTTCTGTAGAGAAGACACCATGCTCCCCAGCTGCAGTAGGTTCTTTTGGGTAGTTTGCTGCTGAGTGACAATCTGCTGTAACGTAGACCCTAACTGGCCACTTACTTCCTCAGTCGTGCCTGGGGGGTCCATTGGCTGGGACATACTATCAGGTTTGGTTTTAACGTCGACCCCAAATAGCAGACCAAGGAAGTAAGGACACAAGGCAGGGCAAAAGTTAAGTGAAGTTTATTTACAGTGCAGATAAAAAGTACTCGAGCAGCTGTAAAGGAAGGGGAGAGAGTTGGTGAGTATATATATCCGTGGGTTGTATGATGGTTTTGAATCTTGAGTTGAAGAATTGAAATCCTTACTTTGTTTTGCAGGAGGTGTTCTGGAGGAGAGTTGAAGGTGGGATTCCTGGGGTTGCAGCAGGTGGAGTGAGAGGATCCAGTTGGAGAGAGGAGCAGGCTGAGACCAGACGGTGCAGATGAGGACATCTAATGATCCACAGAGGTTGAGACCCGTGGATGAGGAAGGTCTTGGAGAAGACCAGAGTCAGGCCGTGGAAGGTCCGAATGGAAGAAGATGTCCCAGCGCTGAAGAGGTGTCTGGCAGCTGCTTAAATAGGTGAGTGAGCAGTCCTCCTCAGACAGGCAGCAGGTGTAGTGAGTTGAGTGATTGGCTGAGGAAGGAAGAGTGACAAACAGACAGAAAAACCAAGAATCCCACAGATAAAATCTTGGAGCTATTGGAAAAGAGTTTTAATAAAAAAGTTTTTTGTGTGGAGACTTTAATATTGATCTGGGAAATAAAACAGATTCGTATAACATCAGTACATTTATAAATTCAATGTATAGTTTAAATCTGTATCCGTTGATCAAAGCCAACAAGAATTACAACTCATAGTGCCACAATCAAAAACGAAACTTAAAAACAGTGGACTGTGTTTTCTTTCCCATAATGCTTTGCAGTATTTTATTGTTCCAGCTGCACCATGAGTGAGATGGAAGTCTGTGATATAGACCTGCCTCTTGTGTGCTATTAAAGTTTGGGTGTTTCCTGTTGTGACGCTCAGTGTCTTCATTGGGTTTAACTCACACAATGTTAAGACAGCAGTCATATGGTGTAACACACGTGCTCTCTGTACGTGCATCATGGATTGAAAATATCAGCAGGTTGAATCGGAAAATCCGATACGTAAAATATGCTGGTATCGGAGGCTGATACGATACTGGATTGGATCGCCCCCATCCTAAAAATTCATATACGTAATTTAAAACAACCATTTCCATTTTTTAGACATGTCAGTAAGGTGCTCCTTACACGACAGATTTTGGTGGCAGGCTGACAAAGTCTTTTGGATGAAAGACTAAATGTTTCTTCCAAGCAGAATCTGTTCGGATGACAAGATTTAACTTTTATTTTGTCATCTCAGTTTTTTGTTTCATCTCGTGTCTGCAAATTCTATCAATAAATAGTTCATAAATCACACAAATATCTGCTACGAAGATTAATTATTCACCATACGCTTGATACTCTGTCCATGAGTTGTTCTCAAGAACTAGAAGTTCAGTTTCTGCATTTTTCCCTCCATTAGTTGAAGTGACCAACTGATATCAGAGCTACGGTACGACTAATTAAATATAAAAGGCACTTCATTAAGCTGCAGTTATAGTCTGGCTGGATCCAGTACAACACTTGCTAATTTTATCAGTGGTGGTCTTGTCCAGGATTTCACTGAACCAGCACCTGACCGGGCTCATTAACAAAGCCGACAGCCTTTTTGAAGCTGCAGCTAAACTGGACTGCCCGTAACTGCGCAGCGGACTCGGTGGGGCTACATGCTAACAGGTGCTGCTAATGGCGGCGCTGGCAGACGGCTTTTGGTAAGTTATTAAAACTTATTAAAACTTTTTTCTGGCTCCAAATGTATGAAGATAGCATACTAACAGTCCTTCCTGTAAAGGGTTTGGACAGCATGGTGCTACAGGAAGCCTGGGAGCTCGGACGTAACACAGCGGAGGGAGGCAAACAGCTCAGCTCAAAGTAAGAAATTAATTTTTTATATTTTTTATTCATATTTTAAAGTATTTTAAAGTGTTAGGATAGTTGAAATGCTTTGTAACTGTTCATTACCGCACATGTACGTGCTCGTGCGGTATATATAAAAAAAAGGTAGTCCCGAATTACGAATTTTCGGTTTACGAGCAACTCATAAGTACGGAACTCGCTCGTAAGTCGGGGACTACCTGTACATAGCTAGTGTGTGTTTAAAAACACACCCAAAATATATTTATATGTACACAAAAAAATTAAATATAAAAAGAAAGAAAGGAAAAAAAAAGGTAGTCCCGAATTACGAATTTTCGGTTTACGAGCAACTCATAAGTACGGAACTCGCTCGTAAGTCGGGGACTACCTGTACAGATCTTATTGTTCCATATTTTCCTAACAGAGCACTTCACTCTCAGACTGCAGGTTTACTTGTGGTTCCTAGTTTCCAGCAGCAGAATGGGAGGAAGATCTTTCAGTTGTCAGGCTCCTCTCTTGTGGAACCAACTTCCAGTTTGTGTCCATGAGGCTGACACATTGTCCAGTTTGAAGACTGGGATTAACACTTTACTTTTTCATAAATCCTATAGTTAGGGTTGGCTTGTTATGCTGCTATAGACTTAGACTACTAGAGGACAAACTGACCTCATTTCCTTAAATGAATTGTTAAAATGAATAGTTTTCATTTGATACTATTTTATCTTAACGTGATTCTTGACCTGCCATTGTGTATCTGTTCCTACCAAACCCAGCTGGTCGAAGCAGATGACGCTTGTCCTGAGCCTGGTTCTGCTAGAGGTTTCTTCCTCATGAGGGAGTTTTTCTTTCCACTGTCGCCTTCATGCTGGTTCAAGAAGAGAGTTCTGTGATGGGGTTGAATTCAAAGCAGTCTGCTCCTCACATAAATAATGTTAAATTATTATTTTTATATGTGAATGTTTCTATTCAGTGTCCTGAGATGACTTCTGTTGTGACTTGGTGCTATAGAAATAAACTGAACTGAATTGAAACTTAATTAAAAGTGAAACTTAAAGGTTCAGTCTACAGTTTCTGTAGAACTGCAGCACTTAGAAAAAATTTCAACAGGCAAAGCATTCTGATCCCTCCCCCTCAGAGCCATATATGGCTCTGCTCTCCCATGGTCTGTGGAAATTCAAATTCAAGCTCTGTTTTAAATTGGCTGGTTACAAACTCTGTTTTTATTGGCTGGAAAATGGCGTGTCACCTTTTCTTTTTAGAAATGCTTATTTACCACCTGGAGAAGCAAGGGGACAATATATATATATATATATATTTTTTTTTTTTCAGAGATTACCTGGCTAACATCAGTCTGTCAGGAGGTAGTGACAGTGAATAAATATGTTTATAAAAAAGCTACATACTGAAGCTTTAAAGTGAACGGCCATGACTTGAAAGTAGTATGCATGTGCCCTCTGCTGGATACATTGTATACTGCACATAGACCAAGACTGTCATACATAGTTCTTGCTGAAAATCCAGGTAAAAATCCAACAGTCACGTCATCTGGACAGTTTCTTTTTTGCCGAGACGTTTTGTCCTTCATCCAGGGGACTTCTTCAATCTGAGGAGCCACCAACAAACTGAGTCCCACAAACAGCACACTTCATAGTGGGATTTCCAAGTTATTTAAGGCTTTTTGAAGCTACTTTGAACTGTACATTTATATATACTGTATACATTTTTTAAGTACAAATAAAAAATATAAATGTTTGCTGTAGCTGTATTAGGTATAATAGACAACCATAATACAATGAGGCCCGAGGCAGTTGCCTACCTTTGCCTAACAGTCAGTCCACTTCTTATAAGCATTTTCATCTTTTGCTTCGATGCAAAAGAAGATATTAATCCTTTACTCTGCTGAAGTCTTTCATAACTTGTTATGAAATCATAATTATTGCCTATAATTATTGATTATTTCTTTGATATTGTATTTATTATTTCAAATTTATAATGGCAACAGTCAGATGTCCATTTGAAAATAAAAATGTCTGTTCAAATACTGTATAAACAAATCAGACAGATGAATTAGAAATCTTGATCTTAAAAATACATTTTAAATATTTTTTTCATATATTAAAACATACTTTTGTTTCAAAGTTTTTTAAACTGTGGCCTCACACTATGTGTTTATTAATCTTGTATTTATCAAGAGGTATAAAACTCAGAGCTCAAACAGAAGCTGTGAGGCAAAGATCTGGAGCAAAAGATGGCTTTCTTCAACAGTTAAGTGTTAATGTAATCTGTTTAACCTTTAAATCTTACTGTTCGCTTCATGTAGTCCAGTGTTCTAATCTAACTGTGACCAAGTATGTCTTCTTCTTCTTCTTGTCATTACATTTTACACCCAGCATGTAAGCTTTATGCCCACACACCTTGTTTCTGTTGCTGGTGTATCGTTGGGGTCACTGCTACACAGATCTTGCATATTGTAACAGCATCGTCTTTTTCTCAGCTTAAGTGAAGAGGAAGACATTTCTATAAATGGTCTTATTTGGGGGCTAAGATGGGGAAGAGGCAGGGCCGCCGACTCGGGACCCGAAAGTCCCAGGCTTGATTCCCAGCCGTTCCCACGTCGTGGTGTCTCTGAGCAAGACATCCAATTGCTCCCTGGGCGCTTAGCTGCCCACTGCTCCACCTGCGTGAACCTCAGGTGTGATGGATTAAATGCAGATAATACATTTTGCCATTGTATGGGAACATACAATGATGACAACACATAGCACTTTATTTATTTATGTATTTTAATAAATGACCAAATAGTAAAGGTTGTTTTGGAACAACGGCATGTCTCTGTGGACAAGCCAGAGTGTTGGGCCTCCTGCTGTTATGCCCCTTTTCCACCGGTCGGCTCGGGTCGGATGTTACGTCATATGTGCGTCGCAGAGACCCCCTTTCATCCTTTTCCACCGGATATTCCGTGCTGAGCCGCGCGAGATTTCTTGAGATTTTCGGGCTGGTTTCCGAGGGGTACTGAGGCGAGCCATAGGCGAGCTCACCCGCTCCGGAAGGAGGAAGGAGGAAACTCGAGCAGTTTTCACGGAAGCGATGGACGCGATCACTGCAGGACTTTACATGATAAACACGGTAAAAACAATTATTATTTTTTAAATTTATAGCAAAGATGGGTCTTCAGCTGAACGTGTCCTTAATAAAATCACGTACTGCTCAAAACTGCAGGATTTCAAAAAATAGGTTCGCCACGAGCAACACGCGGCGCGCGGGCGGCTTTATGTCTTTAAATGTAGCTCAATGAACAGATATAAAATATATTTCATAGCTGACTTTATAGTACGAGGGCTCCTGAGCTTAACCACGCTTTAATATTGTCACGTAGTGGTCAAATATGCTGCATTTAAAGTAGTTTCGCTTTGACTTTTTCCAAAACCTGTGCTTGCACAACGAAAATAAATTATAAAAATTCGAATTTTATTTCAAATAACTCCAACAGGATACATTTCGTATATGAACATGTTGTGATCACACTAGATTTTTTTGAAAAATATCAGCTATGTGGTTTTTGATAGAATTGATAATACTGTATGTGATACAAAGTACAAGGGAGAAAATTAATGGTGGTAGCTGACACATTTATGTCTATAAAACATTGAATTTTATTTCAAATAACTCCAACAGGATACATTTAGTATATGAACATGTTGTGATCACACTGTGTTGTTTAAAAAAAAAAACAGTTTCTGGACGAGTAGGATTCTGGACCCCGCCCACAGAAGGGGTACAAAAAAGCTGTGGAAACAGAACATAGATGTGACCCGACCCGAACTGAGCCGACCTGAGCCGATCCAACCCGAGCCGAGCCGAGCGGTGGAAAAGAGGCAACAGCCTGTAAAGCATTTTGCACGGGGTTCGATTGTTCTTTGAGTATGTGGGGAGGGATGAACACGAGCTGTTCTCCTCTGTCCACTTTGTATTTTATCTTTCAAAAAGCAGGACAGTGGAAGCGTTTCATCTCTGGCTCTGTCCTCCGTCTAACACTAACGTCCTGTAGAAGCATCACTTCAAGTTTAAGACAGAAACACAACCAGGGAAAGAAGTTTAGTTTGGCTGTATGTTGGTTTTTCCTGCTTCATCTGCCCCTTCTCTTTTTTTCCTCCTTTTCCTCCTTCCTTCTCTCTCCTGACCTGCTGTTTTGTTCCCTCCTGTGTACACAATGGCTGCTCCCTCCCTCCCTCCCTCCCTCCTCCGCCCTCTCCCGACCCTCCATAACACTGACTTTGGCCTTACATGGAACCAGCCTTTGAAAGCACCCTCTACACTCCCTCACCTCAGGAGGACAGCAGGACGTCCTCAGCACCTGTATGTCCATCTACGCCCACTTACCCAGCTCCTAGTACGCCATCCCCTTCCTCCACCACACCCCCAACCCCGCCACTCAGACAGTCAGCCTCCCGTTTTGCCACCTCGCTCGGTTCGGCTTTTCACCCCGTCCTGCCTCACTATGCCACGGTTCCAAGACGGCAGCAGTCCTTTTCTCCAGCCCCCGCCCCTACACCACCTTCTCCTACGTCTGTGGTTTGGTCAGCATCCAACTTTACCCCACTGCCCCCGTCACCCCCTGTCATGATAAGCAGCCCTCCAGGGAAGGCGACAGGTCCGCGGCCTCTCATCCCCATGGCCACATCATCGCCACTCAGCCAAAAAAAAACATTGCCCTCACCTAACGGGCCCCCGATGTTCCCTGCACCTTCACCCGTCACCATCCCACACAGCCACACCCCTCTTGGTATCACCTGCCCAACACCACCTCCCCCACCCACCCCTCCCCCGCTTCCCTTTCCCATGGCTCTCACTCCGTTTCCCTCGTCTGTCTCGTCTCCCCCCTCCTCATCTCAGGCTCCTGGTGTCCCCTCTCCCTCCACAGCGCCCCCTGCTGCCACAACTGCTGCCACCTCTGCCTCTGCTGAGCACCTCTTTCTCCCCTTGGGTCTGGGCCTCTTGGGGCCAGGGGAGCCAGGCACGGCCACATGTCCAGAGCCCCATTCAGCTCAGGGGGCCTCCTCCCGTCAGCCCCAGCCCCAGGGTAAGGCCTCCAGTCTGGATTCTGCTTTCTTCCTCTCTTCCTCCTTCTGTCTGTCTCTGCCTTCAGCTCACACTAACAGGGTGAAGGTGAACACTACGTGCCTTTGTCCCGTCCAACAAGTTTCACCTTTCTGAAGAACAAATACCTCTGTCCTGGTGGCGTTAACGTGTCCTCTGACAGCAGAGCGTACATAGAGCTGCCACTATCATAACATCTGCTCCTCAGAGCGTACATAGAGCTGCCACTAGCATAACCTCTGTTCCTCAGAGCGTACATAGAGCTGCCACTATCATAACCTCTGCTCCTCAGAGCATACATAGAGCTGTCACTATCATAACCTCTGTTCCTCAGAGCGTAAATAGAGCTGCCACTATCATAACCTCTGTTCCACAGAGCGTACATAGAGCTGCCACTATCATAACCTCTGTTCCTCAGAGCATACATAGAGCTGCCACTATCATAACCTCTGTTCCTCAGAGCGTAAATAGAGCTGCCACTATCATAACCTCTGTTCCACAGAGCGTACATAGAGCTGCCACTATCATAACCTCTGTTCCTCAGAGCGTAAATAGAGCTGCCACTATCATAACCTCTGTTCCACAGAGCGTAAATAGAGCTGCCACTATCATAACCTCTGTTCCACAGAGCGTACATAGAGCTGCCACTATCATAACCTCTGTTCCACAGAGCGTAAATAGAGCTGCCACTATCATAACCTCTGTTCCACAGAGCGTAAATAGAGCTGCCACTATCATAACCTCTGTTCCACAGAGCGTAAATAGAGCTGCCACTATCATAACCTCTGTTCCACAGAGCGTAAATAGAGCTGCCACTATCATAACCTCTGTTCCTCAGAGCGTACATAGAGCTGCCACTATCATAACCTCTGTTCCTCAGAGCGTACATAGAGCTGCCACTATCATAACCTCTGTTCCTCAGAGCGTAAATAGAGCTGCCACTATCATAACCTCTGTTCCACAGAGCGTAAATAGAGCTGCCACTATCATAACCTCTGTTCCACAGAGCGTACATAGAGCTGCCACTATCATAACCTCTGTTCCTCAGAGCGTACATAGAGCTGCCACTATCATAACCTCTGTTCCTCAGAGCATACATAGAGCTGCCACTATCATAACCTCTGTTCCTCAGAGCGTACATAGAGCTGCCACTATCATAACCTCTGTTCCTCAGAGCGTACATAGAGCTGCCACTATCATAACCTCTGTTCCTCAGAGCGTACATAGAGCTGCCACTATCATAACCTCTGTTCCTCAGAGCATACATAGAGCTGCCACTATCATAACCTCTGCTCCTCAGAGCATACATAGAGCTGCCACTATCATAACCTCTGTTCCTCAGAGCGTACATAGAGCTGCCACTATCATAACCTCTGTTCCTCAGAGCGTACATAGAGCTGCCACTATCATAACCTCTGTTCCTCAGAGCGTACATAGAGCTGCCACTATCATAACCTCTGTTCCTCAGAGCGTACATAGAGCTGCCACTATCATAACCTCTGTTCCTCAGAGCGTACATAGAGCTGCCACTATCATAACCTCTGTTCCTCAGAGCGTAAATAGAGCTGCCACTATCATAACCTCTGTTCCTCAGAGCGTACATAGAGCTGCCACTATCATAAGCTCTGTTCCTCAGAGCGTAAATAGAGCTGCCACTATCATAAGCTCTGTTCCTCAGAGCATACATAGAGCTGCCACTATCATAAGCTCTGCTCCTCAGAGCATACATAGAGCTGCCACTATCATAACCTCTGCTCCTCAGAGCGTACATAGAGCTGCCACTATCATAACCTCTGCTCCTCAGAGCATACATAGAGCTGCCACTATCATAACCTCTGTTCCTCAGAGCGTACGTAGAGCTGCCACTACCATAACCTCTGTTCCTCAGAGCATACGTAGAGCTGCCACTATCATAAGCTCTGTTCCTCAGAGCGTACGTAGAGCTGCCACTATCATAAGCTCTGTTCCTCAGAGCGTACGTAGAGCTACCACTATCATAAGCTCTGTTCCTCAGAGCGTACGTAGAGCTGCCACTATCATAAGCTCTGTTCCTCAGAGCGTATGTAGAGCTGCCACTATCATAAGCTCTGTTCCTCAGAGCGTACGTAGAGCTGCCACTATCATAAGCTCTGTTCCTCAGAGCGTACATAGAGCTGCCACTATCATAAGCTCTGTTCCTCAGAGCGTACATAGAGCTGCCACTATCATAACCTCTGTTCCTCAGAGCGTACATAGAGCTGCCACTATCATAACCTCTGTTCCTCAGAGCGTACATAGAGCTGCCACTATCATAAGCTCTGTTCCTCAGAGCATACATAGAGCTGCCACTATCATAACCTCTGTTCCTCAGAGCATACATAGAGCTGCCACTATCATAAGCTCTGTTCCTCAGAGCGTACGTAGAGCTGCCACTATCATAACCTATGTTCCTCAAAGCATACATAGAGCTGCCACTATCATAAGCTCTGTTCCTCAGAGCGTACATAGAGC
The DNA here is from genome assembly GCA_038048925.1 of Garcialebias charrua. Classification (NCBI taxonomy): domain Eukaryota; kingdom Metazoa; phylum Chordata; class Actinopteri; order Cyprinodontiformes; family Rivulidae; genus Garcialebias; species Garcialebias charrua. The sequence goes on along the minus strand of JBBPBX010001836.1, from coordinate 85,377 downwards.
TGCCACTATCATAACCTCTGTTCCTCAGAGCGTACATAGAGCTGCCACTATCATAAGCTCTGTTCCTCAGAGCATACATAGAGCTGCCACTATCATAACCTCTGTTCCTCAGAGCATACATAGAGCTGCCACTATCATAAGCTCTGTTCCTCAGAGCGTACGTAGAGCTGCCACTATCATAACCTATGTTCCTCAGACCATACATAGAGCTGCCACTATCATAAGCTATGTTCCTCAGAGCGTACATAGAGCTGCCACTATCATAACCTATGTTCCTCAGAGCATACATAGAGCTGCCACTATCATAAGCTCTGTTCCTCAGAGCATACATAGAGCTGCCACTATCATAAGCTCTGTTCCTCAGAGCATACATAGAGCTGTCACTATCATAACCTATGTTCCTCAGAGCATACATAGAGCTGCCACTATCATAAGCTCTGCTCCTGTTTCTATGCTTGCTGTTTAAAGATCTGCCTTATTGATTGTTGAATATTAATTGATCTGTGGTTCTGCTTGGCCCATCCGTCTAACTCAGGGGTCGTCAACCCACTGCTCCGGAGCCGCATGCGGCTCTTTCATCCCTCTGCTGCGGCTCCCTGTGACGTTAAAAAAATAAATAATGACTATTTCATTTAAATGTATTTTTATTTTAGTTCGTTTTTTAAAATGTCATTCTATGTGAAAATAGTTCAGAGGGGAGGTTCTGTCCAGAGGGGAGATGCTGTCCAGAGGGGAGATGCTGTCCAGAGGGGATGTGCTGTCTAGATGGGAGGTGCTGTCTAGAGGGGGGGTTCTGTCCAGAGTCGAGGTGCTGTGACCCATAGGGGAGGTGCTGTCCATAGGGGAGGTTCTGTCCAGAGGAGAGGTGCTGTTCAGCAGGGAGGTGCTGTCCAGAGAGGAGGTGCTGTCCAGAGGAGAGGTGCTGTTCAGCAGGGAGGTGCTGTCTAGAGAGGAGGTGCTGTCCAGAGGAGAGGTTCTATCCAGAGGGGAGGTTCTGTTCAGAAGGGAGGTGCTGTCCAGAGAGGAGGTGCTGTCCAGAGGAGAGGTGCTGTTCAGCAGGGAGGTGCTGTCCAGAGAGGAGGTGCTGTCCAGAGGAGAGGTTCTATCCAGAGGAGAGGTGCTGTTCAGAAGGGAGGTGCTGTCCAGAGAGGAGGTGCTGTCCAGAGGAGAGGTGCTGTTCAGCAGGGAGGTGCTGTCCAGAGAGGAGGTGCTGTCCAGAGGAGAGGTTCTATCCAGAGGGGAGGTTCTGTTCAGAAGGGAGGTGCAGTCCATAGGGGAGGTTCTATCCAGAGGGGAGGTGCTGTTCAGAGGGGAGGTTCTGTCCAGAGGGGAGGTTCTATCCAGTGGGGAGGTGCTGTCCAGAGGGGAGGTGGTGTTCAAAAGGTAGGTGCAGTCCATAGGGGAGGTGAGGTCCAGAGGGGAGGTTCTGTCCAGAGGGGAGGTTCTGTCCAGAGGGGAGGTTCTATCCAGAGAGGAGGAGCTGTCCATAGGGGAGGTGCGGTCCAGAGGGGAGGTTCTGTCCAGAGAGGAGGATCTGTCCATAGGGGAGGTTCTGTCCAGAGAGGAGGATCTGTCCAGAGAGGAGGAGCTGTCCATAGGAGAGGTGCTGTTCAGCAGGGAGGTGCTGTCTAGAGAGGAGGTGCTGTCCAGAGGAGAGGTTCTATCCAGAGGGTAAGTTCTGTTCAGAAGGGAGGTGCTGTCCAGAGAGGAGGTGCTGTCCAGAGGAGAGGTGCTGTTCAGCAGGGAGGTGCTGTCCAGAGAGGAGGTGCTGTCCAGAGGAGAGGTTCTGTCCAGAGGAGAGGTGCTGTTCAGAAGGGAGGTGCTGTCCAGAGAGGAGGTGCTGTCCAGAGGAGAGGTGCTGTTCAGCAGGGAGGTGCTGTCCAGAGAGGAGGTGCTGTCCAGAGGAGAGGTTCTATCCAGAGGGGAGGTTCTGTTCAGAAGGGAGGTGCAGTCC